>JAOVYX010014765.1:0-30808 GCA_035668315.1 Drosera spatulata
GAGGGCTTGCCTAACGGATAAGTTTTGTGTATCAAATGCACATCTTCGGGAAAGATACTTGTATTTCGTGTCACTGGGAACCACATTGATAATGTATGCAGCAATGGTCATGATTTTGTCATACATATGTTGATCCGGTTGGTTTAGGAATTGATTTTTCTAAAACAGATCACGATTATATTCAATAAATTTAGATTTCGGATTAACTAAGATTTAAATAGAGACTATCATTATGATTTTTTCAAAGAAAAAAACCCAATGAAACCATTAAAAAGAAACATTTTCAAAATTTTTAAGCAATACGGTTATCAATGATGCAATTGGTTACAGGAAGCAAAAATTCGAAGGGATAAATGTCTAGACATCAAGTTGCCTCCTAGGACAGTATCGGGCCACTCGATGTCCATACAGGGCCTAGACGACCTCTTTACCATGTATTTTAGGTACAAGTACAGAAGTACTAGTTACATTACCATGAGATTCCCTTTTCAACCGTTCACAACAAAGCCCTCCAAAAACGACGGACTAGCGATATACGTGTTACTTGTACAGCAACCGGAGAGGAAACGACCACGTCTCGTTGAGTTATCTTCTGTTCTCTGGACATAATAATGCATCTCTAATTTGACTCATATTCAGTGGCCATATATGATCTCGCATGATCATATTGTGTAGTTCAAGTCATTAGTTCGGCTGTACTTCTCGGAAGACAGGATATTCCTATACCTCAAAGATAAAAGAAACCAGATTTTGGTGTTTCTCCTCTGATCGAGTTGCATGATTCCGTTGCCTAGAAAAACGTTGGATGAGGATATCTGCACATTTACATACATGATGCTACACACATGAACAAGGCAACCAATGCAAGTACTTCTCCAGACTAGCTTAATGCTGGTTGAGTATCGAGTGAAGACGTAAAACAAAACCAAGGTAACGACATCAGTGCCAAAAAGGATAAGTATGAGACAAGAACCAACCTATGGTTACGGCCTTACGGGGCAGCTAGTGTTTCCAGAGTATAAGACAAAGACTCCGCCCAATCAGCCTTAAATAGTAATGTTCGCAATGTGTGCATAACATCATACCCTGGATCAAGCTTCCGCTGCCAACCCTATGAAAGATGAACAAATGCGGCCTTGTGAAGATTTAAGCTAAAAACTTAATACATGCATATGCCCGTGACACTATTTTTCGTGGTGAATTCGTGACAGGCCCTAGATAACATGTCAACCACTATGCTGAAACATGGGAATAATATGAGGAACACACAATTACCTCAAGAACCAAGGTAGTCACCATCACCGTGCACACACTGCCGTCAATGTTAACTTTGTGATGCCTAACTAGCTCTAGCAAATGCTGCATGCAATCCGCAGGGTGGTTACCAGATCCTTCTGGAGATACCAAGTGTCTGAAATATTTATCTACCTCCTGTAAATTTTGCACAAAGTGTCATACATCCGGGGGAAAAAAAAAAAAAAAACACAACACCAGCTGCAATCCATAAACAGCAGACAACAAGAGTTATTAAAAAAATTGCAAAGATTAAATTGATTCAGCAATTATGAGAAGTACAATGCTCCATAATGAAACAAATTTAGACAACTAACACCTTTATCCTATTATATAAAATTAGAAATTGGCCAAAAATATGCATTTCCTTGCTCCCCATTTCATGAAGAATGAGAGCAAATGTGATTCTTCTCAGTTCAATGAGACTGAGATGCTTAACCATGAGGATGCAACTAATGGGAACTTCAGCATAGGGACTTATTCAACACCAAGGAAAAGAATTGCACGCAATATATTATATATCTAAATTTCAACCAGGACATTTCACCATAATATCATTTTAGGGCAAACACAACACATGGCAAATGTTCTTGTTTTAGCTGAAAAATTTCTGCTGGTGTAGAAGCAACAAATTGCCATATCATCCAAACAATTGGCATCTTGCTGTATTATCTAAATCACTAATAGTTGATAGTTGTTGTCGAAGTAGCTGCTTATCCACTAACATAAAATATAGTTAATTTTTACAACGTTTAATACAAACGCTGCTGCTGCAACAACCATTCAGCTGCTGCTTCAGCAATAGTGTTTTTTCTTCTTCTTTTTCGAACAGGTTGTTAGAAGCCACAAATATCCATTTGAGTGGCATTTCTTCATCAAAAATATTGTTTGTTTGCAAGGGTTAAGCTATTATCAAGGGATTTATAGGATTTAGCAGCCGACAAGAACTAAAAGCAAGAGCATAGGTAATTAGGACTCTTCTCTGAGTGGTCTGAGAAGGAATGAGCCTCCTCGCAACAACAAGAGAGATGGCTTCTCAAGGATCATCCTAGATGAACTTGTACTAATCCGATAACACACCTAAAATTCACCTGGACGGATGGTGACCAGAATTCATTTTCCTATCTGTGGCAAGAAATGGTTACCTCAACAAAGGCTTTTGGGTTTGGACAGTTCTGCTGTTTTGAAAACTCTAATGTACACTGTGCTGCAGTACGGCCATCCATGTAGGTGACGGCCTTAAAAAACTCCAACAAGTTCAGCCTATCCTTCTTAGACAGCTCAGCTGTCATTCCCACATCAAGAAATA
Organism: Drosera spatulata; assembly: GCA_035668315.1. Taxonomy (NCBI): domain Eukaryota; kingdom Viridiplantae; phylum Streptophyta; class Magnoliopsida; order Caryophyllales; family Droseraceae; genus Drosera; species Drosera spatulata. Next base: position 2,603 of record JAOVYX010014765.1, read on the forward strand.
TGACATGAGGTTTTGACCGAAATAGCTGTTTTTGGGATATCTTGCTCTCTGATAGTCGAACAAGTATGTTCCCTGGATGCATGTCTGCATGAATGAAGTTGTCAACCTGTGGAGGACAATAACCATTAAGAGATGAAAAAAATAAATTAATTATGTAAGGTATGGAGAATGAAAAATCCACCATAAATAACAACAGATACATCAAAGATTTTACTGTATAAAGTTAATCCAGTCGGGCTCATTGAAAGCAATGGCATCTAGCTGAAAAGAAAATCCTAGCAGTATATTGCAAGACTTCAAGATCAGAAGACATGCAAAAGTTATGTTTGCGTTCTCAAGGTTGAAATCAGGGATCTATAAAGAATAAGTGAAGGACCTAATAGAAGCCTATTTTTTCTTAAGCCTAATCTGTTCCTCATATACGCACACAAATCCAGCCAATAGCTTTGTACAAAGCTGAAAAGTAGAAGGGGGAAGGAAAAAAACAACCATCAAACCCCATTGAAGAAGACAATTATATGCTACATATATCAGATAATCAGATTGCATAAGGACTTCACAAAGTTCATTACCTGGGACAAACCCAAGTTGGTTCTCATGCTGTAAAAGATATGCTCAGTGTACACCAGGAGCATTAACAGTCGCATTTGTCAAGTCAAAACTACATTTAAGGTTATAGCCGAAAGAAAGTGCCAGCTTGTGTAACAAAATCAGAAATGTGACCCCCTTGACAGCTTAATTTCCACTTAAGGTACATAGGCTAATGCAAAGTCAAATTCTCATTTAGCAGCAGCATATAATAAACAACGTGATAGTTACTTGAGGTAGGCATGCATGCCAGAATTCCTCACACTCAGTGCAACAAGCTAAATACTTCAGAAGACGTGTTCTTACTTATACAACATAGGAAAGACAACTAAATAGAAGTTCGGAACAGAACTCAAATATTAGATTGCATACCAATAGCATTTTAAGAAGAGCATTACTCCCGATATTAGCAAGAGAACTTTTAATATCGTGATTTCCTTCCAGCTCATCCACATAATGCATTATACTTTGGCCATGCTCAAAAGTTTCAACCAGAACAGCTGGATGAACCAAGGGATACAGAGGCCTTGGAAACGAGACGTCCTTCCATTTTCGGAAATTGTACAGAAACCGACTCAATTGAGCAGCTTCCCTAGCTAGATCAACTTGAGACATCATAAAGACAGCAAATTGTTGTACACTTTCATCGAGTCTAAGCCACTTCAATGTCGGAACGAGATTTGAGATTTTAGCAACAAAATTGATTATTGCGAAGTCTCTCCGTATTGTTTCACCAACACCTGGATGCCTTACTTTCACTGCAACTAAAAGTGGCTTGATTGGTTGACCAGGATATTTGAATTTCAGCGTGGCTCTATGTACTTGGGCAACACTTCCAGAAGCAATTGGCTGCTCCTCAAACTTTTCAAATATTTCAGGCAGCTTTCGACCAAAAGCCCCTTCAACAGCTCTTTTGGTAAAGTCAAAGCCATGGGCTGGCGCTTCAGTTTGCAGCTTAGCGAGCTGAGAACAAAGATCTTTGGGAAAGAGGTCCGGCCTCGTAGCAGCCCACTGGCCCCATTTTATGAATGCAGGGCCAGCTCTTTCAAGTGTATGATGAAGAATATCAAGCCAAAATTTCCTAAACTTGGCACCAAGGGAATCAGCGAAAGGAGCCATGGCCATACAAGGAGAAAAAAGAATAGCTAGATAGATAGCTCTCAGAAACAAAATAGCAACTTCCAGAAGGGACAGAAAAAGCAAGGCAAAATATAGACGCCCATTTTGTGCACGATCATAAAATGTATGTGTCGCTGCTAATTGCTCTGCGAGTGCCCATTCATTTTCACTAAAAGCTAGCTCTTTGATGATGAAGGCAAGCAGTCCAGGTCTGATAAGGTGCGAGCGACTTAAAGCAAATACTACCGCCATCGCCGCCCTGTTGATGCAAGAAAGAGCAAGCCCACCATATGTATGGATTTGCAAAATACCTTTCCAATCAACGCGGCACTTGGATGAAAATATACCACTTCCTGAGAGGCCATGAAATTTCCGGATATCTGAAATATTCCACAGGCTTTGTCTACGACCTTTAACTATCGCCGAACCATATCTGTAAGTTAATATCCTAGACCCAAAATATGACCCATTGTAAGAGTCATGAATCCTGTACGTTGACGGAAAACTGCTGCGATTGACCTCTTTGCAGATACATCCATAGTTGCGGAGAAGAGACTGTCCAATCCTCTTGACATTGTCAGAAGCCGGAAATCTGCAAAGAGAAAGATTTTAAGACGCAGTTTTCCAGCAGGGTAAATATCTCAATCAACATAAGAATACCTCTTACACACAGGGGACCTGAGGACGAGAGAACAAAATAATTGATCTACACTATCTAGTGAACTTCAGCCAGATGGATAATGCTATTCAGTTCTATTGTAGGCTGTATAGATAAACTAACCTGAGCTGTCACTGAACCAACCAAACGAAGTCCTAACCAACCATTGTTCCATTCCATGCAGGAATGACCAACAAATATTACAGGACCATTTCCTCCTTATTCTATGCCCCATTTTTGAGACATGAGATAAAGCACACAACCAAAAATTAAATCATCACATTACTCCTGTCATAGTTCGATGAATACCCTATATTAGAAGAAAATTTCCATACATACAAATGGATCAATGACATTATAAAGATCAAGAGTCATCACCATCCTACCTGCCCCATTTCAGACATTACATTATAAAAAATCCTCTGATGTCTAGCAGTCACGATCCATCCGTTTCATACACATAATAATTCAATCAACATGCTGAACAAATTTATTCATTAAAGTTTAAACCACCATTACTCCCAATGTTGTGACAACCCACAGAACATACACAAATACCATTTGATCTCGGAGCATAGCTCTAGCACAGACATTACCGTAGATGCTTCAATATGTGTCCAAAACCATGTTAGTCCCCGAGATAATACAATTTTCTACAATCACTACGAAACTAACTGTTGTCAATTGATTCTCCATACATCCCACATAAGTCTACAACAACCCATGTATTTTTGTCATGGACAGGGTTTAGGAAAGACGTGATGCTATGAAAACGAAGCAATCACAAATAATTTGATGACAACTACCCAAAATCAACCAAAGCAGAGTATTCCAAAAACAATGCACAAAAATGACAGTTGTCAACAAATCATTCCTCTTGTACACTCACGATGTTATCAACAAATCATACCAGAAATCAACATTTTCAACAAATTCATCACCACGACACCGCGTCATCTCCATAACTCATTTCCCCAAATCGATCACTCATTCACACAAACCAATCCAACACAAAAATCCACAACATCTCCAACGACAAAATTAAACGGACCTCGACATGGCTTATCACAATCGATATCAAAGTTCGCTCGCATTATTCACATCGCCGCCGCCTTCGCCGATGATTCGCCGCCGGCTTTAACGCTCTGCATTGTCGAGCGGTGATGAGCAGCAGAATCGGTGTCGCGAAATTCGATTCTTTGATGCTGCTTTGATGCGATGCTAAAGCAACATGGAGTGGGAGCAAACTAGTCGGCTTTTGTCTGAATTGAAATTAGGCCTTGAGAAATCAGGCCCAGGCCTGGCCCAAATTGACCTCGAGGCCCAATCTCGGTCGGCTCAAGGAAACCTCGAACGTTCTCGTTTAGTATGACCATAGAGATTTGAATACTAGTACCCGGTGATTTTTTCGAGTTCTTTTCATCTGTTATGTTCTGTCAAGGTGATTAACTCGGTAATAAACAACCCTCTCCTTAACTAAGTGATCAGAAGTTCGACACAGCATCCGAGAACAACATCCTTGTTATGAATATATAACAAGGAGGATTATGTTAGTCCGTTGCTTTCCTTGTCCTTTTGTTTAGTTCTTAGTTTGATCTTCAAAAGGACAAACCACTCGGAGATATGTATCGTTATGAGTCTAATCGTTGTCTAAACTTGAAAACTTATAAATGATTCTCATGGAAAAGTGTGGGGATAAACATTGTCGTTGAGGATGAAACCTTATTGTAGGATCCTCCATTAATGTCAAACATGCGAAAGAGGTTTCTACAAATAAATGCTCTTAACTTAAGATGCCATAAGAATCATAATCATAATTGAAATCACAACCATGATCAACCATCGGCCGTAGATGAATTGGACATGGAAATGGCTCTACAACCGAGCTTGGAGAGGACAAATGGACCGTACATACGTTCGAGACAGTTGTAAACTAGCCCACTCGATAGCAAACATCATCAGGTTCATCGTAAGGGTCTTCTGCATACGATCGCATATAGAAATCCATTTTTCTCAGTTCTTTTGCGTTCTGCATGATACAACTCGCTAATTCAAGATATGCACTTGACAATTCGAATCTGTGAACCTCTACGTTCCTTAGACTGGATGACAGACACCTGGGAGGAAGGTCATTCAGATCATCTGGCAACAATGCCTCTGGCCAACCAGTGGCAACCTGAGTTTGAGACGAAAAGTTACATTGAGCACGAGCAACAGCAAGGGGATAATCCATAATCACGACGAGGTCAAAGAAATGGACTCGATAATGTAGGCTGTTGGTCCTAACCGAGACATACAGTTGCCAATGATAAGGTGATAAAAAGTAGATAGACTAAACAAGTACCACGAAAAATATTAAAATATGACAAGTGTTTGACTATACTCACATCATCAATGATCAACCATTCGAGAACAGGGCAATGCTTGAGCATAACGATGATCATCTTCAAGCTGCTAACATCCACTTGCAAGCGCACCAAGTTGCGGAACACAAGCAGGGGAAACGGATTGAGTTGAGCATCCTGTCAAGATATAAAGAAGTAACCTATCACAAATCAAACAATTTTTAGGCCAGCAAAGAGTAGTATTAGACATAATGTATACCCATATCCCGACTTAGTCGCAGGGTTTTTGCATTGGAGACCTTGTTGAGAACCACAGATATTGCATCTGTTTTGATGCTTTTGCCATATAGATGCACTCGCGCTTCGACTATAGCATGCATCTTGATGAGATCGTACCCCTTAGCGTCACACTGGAGATGAAGAAACTCAAGATTCGGCGAATCGATAGAGATCTTGCCGCTGAAGTAGAACACAGAGTTTATAATTTCTAGTTGCTTCAGAGAGGAAGAATGTAACCTGATATCAGATTCTTCAATGACCCCTTTCCGCGAAAATAAATGTTCTCAAGACTTAGAATTTCCAGGTTGGGAAGAGAAAGTGCCTTCTGTGCATCAATCTGGAACGAGTTTAGCCTAAGAACGACGAGACTATTATTTTTAAAATTCGTCATAGGCAAAATCATATCGGATGAAGTACAAAGAGTAATCTCCCGAAACTGCTTAGCCATGATTGAATTAATCCACGACTTCACACGTTGTGAAACACCAATGATCGCAAGAGAAACAACTTGTGCACACCCAGTTTCACCAAAACTTAGGAACTTATCCACGGCTGGAACAAACATGGAATCGTTGTGACGACAACAAAAATAATACACCATTCATCCAATTAAAAGGCCGAAAACACGAGAAGTTGAGAACAGTGACTTGAGTCCAAACTTTGGTCCATCTTTTTGACAGTACACTATATGAAGAACTGTAAATTGATACTACTAGTCGACATATGATCATAATCAATAGAACAAAGGACAGGAATCAAAGTGTTACTTGCCATTACTGTGTCTTCCTTTGCTACCATTGTCACACTGTCCGAGCTCCGCAGTTGAACCTGTGGGAAATCGGTCAACTTTGAACCGTATTTTATGTATGTTCCCGTTATTGGAATAGTGTAACTTTGGGCTCCTTGTAAACTACGTTCGAAATAAATGAATGTAGTATGTTTAATTTCTAATAACCGATTTCGAATGAATGAAATATTAATGCCTAAAGTTGATAGTGTGTAATGTTGTTGTGGAGGAAAAGTGGGAACTACCCACATTGGAATTCTTGTAAGGATAAATATTCCTTATAACTCTTAAGGATGGAAAAGGGGTTGAGATCCCAAAGGATATGCAATTTTGTGGAATGGAGAGGATTTAGGCATTGTTCAAGACACATATGTGGGCCGGTCCAATTGGTAATTATTTTTTACTCGTAGACAGTCCAAGCCCAGGTACAATCCAGGAACTCAGTCAAAGACAAAGTGGACAGTTACTAAACTGCCACGTTTTTCCCTTCAAGGTTTTGTTTAGTCGTTGTATCTTGAAAGACAGATTGCCAGTAACCAATAACACTGAGGCGAGGCAATACTATCTTAAGGACAGATGGTTTCCCCACCTCGACTAAGTTTTCTGTTCCCTGTTTTCTTATTCTATTTTGATTAATCTGGACTAACCTACTAAAAGAACCATGAAAGCGAATAGGGGTTGGAGATGAGATCTAATAGAGTAGCTAGCAACGATGCAATGTCCTTTCGGTCATACGAATTGTGAGTCCAAGCAATTCTCTCAACTCTCCAGCACCTACAAAAATCGAGAACGATATTCTCTATCACAGGGCATGAAACCAGTCACACGATCAAGATGGACAATGGTTCATAACGAAAAGGGTGAATATGAAACCAGGAGATGCTAAGTTGTCACAGATAACAAAAGATTCAAGAATTGGGGAAGCCATGAGCAGAATTATAAAGCCATGAGCAGAATTATAACTAGGAGCAGTATCTACATATATGCATTTATTTGTAAGCGTGCCGAGTTAATAGAAGCAGTCATGCATGGAGCAACAGAGTGCTACTAATTAAATCAGCTGTATTACACAGTGATATCAGGAATATCTCTAAGCATTTTTTTTGGGTATGGAATATCTCTAAACATTTGTAAAGCAACAAATACAAGATTCGTTAAGATTAAAAAATCTTCCCAGGTGCAAGGCTTTGAGGTGAGTGACTCACCAAGTTTCTCATTCTCATACATAGACCTCCGATCTCAAAAGATTAAGAGTGCTTGTACTATCATCCAATACCTTCACGTTGTGACCAAAAATCCAGGTTATGTCCATTTTAAAACAAAATAAAGATAGCTTTTAAAAAGCACGATAGAAAACTAAGCTAGTCAAAGGTATAACTTACCATATATGCCAGTAATATAAATCTTAATATGTCTAAATATAATAAAATATCATCCAATATAATTATATCTACTACTGAATAAGATAAATTAATATGCTAGCACATGCAGATATTTAATAATAAACTGCAGTTAGAATATATTATCCAAGACAACAGAAGCTTCTCTTTTCAAAAATACATACCTGCTCGGGATTCTGATACTTAGAGAGATGTTTGATACTGACACCTTCCACGCTCTCCATAATCTCTATCGTGAATGGTTAGTCCCCAGAGGTGCCAATCCTTGCCTCATAAGAGGAATTAAAGACGCCATACAGTAATCATGTGAGGATCTGCTATAACCATCATATAAGAATTAGTGTAAACTCGGGGCACCAAGTTGATGCATACTGTAAGAAGAATTCACAAATAATCTCCTTGTCCGAGTACAGAAACGAGGTGAAGATCATCCGTGTCGCAAGATTTGATATGCAATTCCCCCAGCGAAGGACATCCCCTGAATAAAAGTCCTGGAAAAAAATATCCGAAAAATACAACCTGTTGTGAATGAATGATGTTTAACCATGGAAAATATAACGTTTCAGGTAATTCTGGTTTAAAAGAAAAATTTAAGATGAGAAAATATCAGTGAGAGGGTTCAAACAGGCATAAGCAGCATAACCTCATCAAACATCTTTGCCAGACATTCTTATACCACCTATCAGGAATCCAAATAATTCTAAGATAGTTAGTCTTCACATCCCAAACTGCCACCGCCAACATGGCACGGCCTGGCGCCACCATCAATCGCACAAGCGAATCCCAAACCCCACTCCACAGTTCGAGCTATCCTTGATCCACTTATTATACATACATATAACTTTTCACTACATATGGTGTTTGGTTGCATCCGAATCCATCACATTGGCACAGAACTCGCATCATATTTACACAAAACAAACATAAAGGAAATGAATGTCCCCAATTAATCCCATTAAGTACATGATGTGAGGAGAGCATCCTTGTAATATAGGGTGATATACACCGTCTTTCCTCATTTTTACATAGAGAGGGTGGTTTTTGATGTCTTAAAGTATCGAACCCCTAACTTCACGGTTAAAAGAAAAACGGCTTATTATTGAGCCAACTTCACATAACTTGCACAAAATAAACATGGCTACGAAAAAACTGACATGTGATAGCTACGTCTACATTACTGTGTAGAGAAAAGAGATACCAGATGAGCAAATATGAACAGGCCAGACTAAAGCAATACACTGGGGAAAAAAATAAATGACAATGATAGACTAAACCACACTGTTTCAGATAATACCGACGGAAGTAGCAGCCAACAGCGGAACCAAATCGCTTCCAACTATTCATATCAAACTAGATGTGTTAGGACCAGAAATTCCACAAAATAGTCATTGGTAGAGAAATATGATTAAGTGGAGAATAAGCACCAGAAATTTCGACATCGGACCCCATAACTGTCGTATTACACAAATGAAAGGGCCTTCTGATGCCCTAGACAGATACAACAGAATATCTTACCTTACTTAGTAAGACTAATTCAAGCATCCATAAGTACATACTTGACAAACAGCGAAAGACAAAATCCGGAGTCGAACTTGGTCACTCCAGCAAAATTGAGACGGGACACCACAAAAAGAAGGCAGTGGGCTGTTGATGTGCAGCCTACTTAAATCGTTGAAGATAATCTCTTAAAAGCTAGGTGGGTAACTCAACAACTCTATCAGAAGTTGCCATCCATCGCTACCAACAACCTGAAACCTTCCTAGTTACACTTTCAATCTTGATACATCAGGATAGACCATGCTACAGCTGCTTCCTCGACTCAACTCCATAAAAAAGAAATCCATGTGGTTCAAGTTCCTTCATCAAACAATCAAATAACAATCAATCAGTGCAACAGCTTTATTTCAATCTTCAAGAGCATATTTTTAACTTCTTTTCCTACCACTAACTTATAATCCACTTAATGCAGAGCGTTCAACCTTTTTCTATTGTAGATCACATTTCTTTTAATAAGCTAATCCATCTATTGCAAGCATACCAGCTTCATACAGGAGGACCTTAATCAAGTGCTTCGTCAACAAGGGTAACAAGATGATGGCCGAAAACTTCATGCATACAACGGAAAGGACCACAATAAAACTCTAAACACCAGAGACATGGTATCACACCACACCATAGTCATGAGAAACTACCAATGTAAAATGAGCAGCAACTTTCCAACAAAAGCTAAGAATTCAAGCTAGAGACTTGAGAGTTCAGTAAATCAATGAAAAATTGCACCAAAGAACATAAAAAGTTAGCATCCATGGTCATAAGAAACTGTAAACATACCCTGCAGTCTCATATTAGTGTGATGGAACATTTTTCTGATGCCAGAGGCAAAGATTGCCGAAGTTTTTGGATCCGACTTTCGTTCTTTAGAGTCCTGTCTTCACTTATAATCATTTGGTTCAAGACTTCAGCATTCCTCAATACAAACTTGGCAAATTCCATATCCACTTCTTGGCCTCAGGATCGAGGGTTGAAAAGGAAGCCCGCAGTTTCTGGGGTTGCCAACGGGGGACAAGCTTTATTACAAGCTCTCTCAACTTTGGCGAGTGACGAACGAAGTCCGTAACAACCCATCTACTATCTCGAGAATATACATCTATGTTCAGTATCGATAGATTGTAAAATGTAGGCAACATTTGCTTCTCAGTCTCGAAATCATCAACAAGAAGTTCAGCTTCATCCTTCACCAAGTAATGGAACAAGTAGTTAGTACCACTATCTAAATATGCTAAATGCAAGTCTTTAGTACTTTTCTGATATAAGGAGGAAGACAACTTACATCATTGCTTCATCACGGAGATCAAGAATGCTGACGTTCTGCAAGGTTCTAATACACTTCAACATGATATATGGCTCATCTGGACTAGCACAGATGTCTGCTGGTAGATGGAGTTCAGGTTTGTCATACAACAATCATCTGTAAACTCTCCCCAAAAATAGAAGTACTCTAGGCTCGGAGCATCAAATCTGCACACTCCATCTGAAAGATCAACAATTAATGTCTTCAGTGTTGGTGCAGAGACAATGCAAGTTCCATCAACTTGTATCTCACATTCCCATAAATTCAATTCCACCATTGAAGGACCACCGCTGAACAAATTCCAGGAGGAGGAAACATCGGAAAAAACTATTTGGCTCAGACAAAAGTCAAACATTCATCGAAATACAGGCCTCCATCTCCTCGATAGCATGCTTGTGGCAACAGCTTCTTTGGTAGGAAGGAGTGACAGTATTTCTCCTCGTCCGACAAACCACTTATTCTATCCATTTGTAATGAAACAATACCCACAACGATTAGACAAATTTACAAAAATGATTTTCCTATTACTCGTAGAAATGGCGGTGTGAGTAACTCCAGAACCTCAATTGAAGAGGGGTTTGGAAGGTTACTCAAATAGGCAACTAACTACAAGAAGCTCAAAGCTTGAAACCACCAAAACGATGAAAATGAGGACTGTGATACCTTCTCTGCCGCCGCATGAGAAGACTCGCCGCCGCCTTCTGTCACCGTGCTGTCCGCCTTCCGCCGCCGCCCACGTTTCCCCATCTCGACGGCCAGCGCCGCCGCGGCGAGTTAGGGTTTCGGCGAGGACAGGGCCTTGTTTGCGAGTCCAAAAAAGGAAGGGAAAGGATGCGGATTGGAGATAATAAACAAAGTACTCCCAGATAGGATGCTTGAGTTTTTTACAGGGGTGAAGGAAAAGTGCTTAAGCCTGAAGTGGAGGTGTTTTTGTTGCCAAATTACTCCCTTTGTTCCTGTCGTGAAAAAGTGTTATCTATTATTTATATAAATTTTATTGAATAAAAATAGTTTATTATGATAGTGAGATTTATAGTAATAATCATAAGAGATGATAGATGTAGTGTATCAAATGATGATTATTTTGATATTTTTTAATACGAAAAGATTATTATAAATATTTTTAAAACGATACAAATAGACAAATATTGTGTATATTATGAAATGAAGAAAATATATCATAAAAAATTAAAGATTTTGAAGAAAAAGGAAAGGAAAGTAGATAAAATTATAAAATCATACTTCCCCTCTCAAAACAACAAATATTTCTACATTATTGAATCAAGGACAGGATAGTAATTTTATAACTTTGCTTTCCTTCTTTATAGACCTACCAACACAATAACATAAATAAAATAAAGTAATTTCACTTTTCTTTCAAAACTCACAAACAATAAAAGATAAATTTACATACTCTATTTGCCCTTTCGTTTTTGTCTTTACTCCATCTCCCTTCATCTCCCCTTCGATTAAAATTTACAAACATAATATAGAGTTCTATCTTCTTGTCGTTTTGTTGAATGTAAAGTGAGAAATTTCGGGATTGAATTTGCTCTCTAAAAAAACAAAAGAAAAAAATGATGTTATTTTTTTTATTTTTTTTGATGACGAGGATGTCCGGATCAGTTCGTGCGTACCTCAACTAATCCCCCGGACACTGACAAGGCGCCCCCATCAACATTAGGTAAATCTTTTACCGAAATCAACGAACGTGGTTAACCTGGATTTTGAGATTAGTGGGATTCGAACCCAGCACCTTCAAGGAGAAGATTGAGTCGAACATCACTAGATCAACCCAAGTTGATCTTCATCCACTAAAACCAAGAAAGCGTTCTTCATGCCCACGCATATATCGGGTAATTATTTTATATTGTTCATATTTTACGTGGAGCTTTGGAGGTTGTCCTTATGGATCCTCTCAACCGGGACGCAATATACATGCCCCTCGTCTACCCATTCAAAAAGAAGATGAACCGAACAATTATGATTGTGGAGTATTTTGTCTTGAAGTTCATCGATTATATGTTGCGAGGCATACCTCTCAACAAGGAAAAATGGTAGGCCGAATATGCTAATGTCTTTTGTTATAGGATATCTTTAGAGTTATTAAAATGTAAAGGTAGACCTTAGATGAATGTTTGTAGAGCTTGTAATTTCAGTTTTTAAACATGGACATGCTTATACTTTAACCTTTGATGAAATTGATCGTGTTACTTTTATTTACTCTGATGATCTCATGCTGGATGGAGATTCAATTTGGTTGTTGACGGAGTTTGGTATATTTGGATGTATGTTGATGGAGTTGATGTGTTTTATGATGGTTTTTGATGATCAGAATCCTTGTTTTGATGTACTTGAAGGGAAGTGACAAAAAAAACCGTGATTTTTTTTTGAGCCGTCTGTTTCATCCATCTAAGCATGGGGTCAGTGGAGTCGACTCAGAGATAAGCCACTCCCTCCTAAGAATAAGGTCAAAAGTTTGACACCTGAAGGTATCGAAAATAATCTCTCTATGTGTAAAAATAGGGGTAAGATGTGCCTATATCACTCTCTCATGCAAAGATGCCCTCCCCCACACCCTGGATTTGACGGGATTATGTGGGGTATATGTATTTCTTTGTTTCATTTGTCTATTTTTTACGCGGACGTATTATTCCTAATGCAAACATTCCAAGTCTTTAAAAGACGGACTATACAGAGAGTTGTTTCGAAACACCTCAAAGGCTGGGTCTAGTACCAAGTGATGTCTTTTGTTGATTATACAACAATAAACGAATAAATAAATAAATAAATAAATAAATAAAAATCCACGAATGTCCGTTTCTTTAAATGTCGGATATCAAATTTTTTTCTCCTTTTCATTTTTCTCTTTACTGCATCCGTTCCCGTAAAAAGTTGACTTTATAAATTCAAAAAATTAAAAATGTCAAACGTAATTGAGGGCTTAAATGATAATTTTCAATCTGGATAATTTAAAAACGAATAATAGATTAAAAAAAAATACTAACAAGTTCTACCTCAAGATTTAACTAATTCAAATCAAATTCATTAATACAACACAACACGTTTTTGACATTTAAGTATACGCTGACAAAAAGAACTGGACATAACTCTAACCTTAGACGTGAACTTTTGTTTTCACCATAATGGAGGGCTTAAATGGTAATTTCCATACTAATTTAATGACGGACAATAAATTAAAAAAAAAAAGAGAGAAAAGTATTTGTGTGGCTAACCACATGATTTCTTATATGTGGTTAAATCATTGGATTTGAAAATCAATGGATGAGAATAAAATTTCATTTTGATATTAATTGAGGAGAGAGATAAGTTTTTAATCTCATCCATTGATTGTCAAATCTAATGATTTAGTCACATATAAGTGATTACGTAGCTAACTACATAAACTCCAAACCCATATATATATATATGGAAAAACATTTGTGCTGTAAAAGACAACCTAACCCGTGCTGCAAAATCCAAAAACATCATTTTATAGTAGGAATTACATAGATTGTGTTTGTGATACTTATTACATCAATGTAACAAAAAGAAAATGAATCATGACCTCCAATATAAGGGATTATATGGTTTTCTTTTTGTTTGATGAAATTTTATCTTTGTGACATGTGGTATAACAAAAGTGATAATTTTCATCTTCTTTAACATTTTTCCTTAATCATCTTGTTTGGTGAACAATTATAAATAGAAATGAAAACAAAAATGACAAAAAACATAACTCAAAGTGATATTTTTGACTTTTATAGTAGTTTATTGGCTATCTTTTGTAACACAAAAAGTAAGCCATATATATAGGGAAAAAAAAGGCTAAAAGTCCTTTAACTAATTGATTAAAGAAAACCAATTTTAATCATTGATCACCTTAACTTTTTTTTTTTTTTAATCTTTTAGCTAATAAAAATTTGTACGCCACTTGCGATCACTTCCTCCTTCATTGAAGCTCCGTGTTTTTTCCAACAAAACCAACACGACATATCCCATCATTTCGAAAGGTGTAAATTACCCATAAGTTTTTTTCTTAATTTCTCAATTACCAACTCATTTTTATTTATTCATCGATTGGTATATTTTATAAAATTAAATCACATTCTTCGCTATCTTACCCTTTAACCTAAGAGTAAATTCTTGATAAGTAATACAATGTAATTTTAATTATACAAAAGTATCCCACTACTATTTCATTCTTATTAGGTATCTCATAATCAATTAGGAGATTCTTTTCCCAAATACAATTACAGCATCAAAATTTCAATTTTTACGAATCAAGTATTTTTAAATCCAACGATGACGAACCGATGATGATGAGAACAATGAAATGATGACGAAAAAGACGAACTAACGACGACAACGAGAGCGACAAACGACAACGATGGGGACGACGAACTAACAACGATGACGACGAACTAACGACAACGACGACGAACTATCAACGACAGCTACTAGGCAACGAACTAACAATGGGGAACTAACGATGATGACGAACTAACGACGACGACGAACTACCAACGATAACGTTGTCGAACTAACGATGACGACGGCGATGACGAACTAACGATGACAAGAATTGCCAACAACGACGACTGGACGACGATGACGAACTAAAGACGAGGACGAGGTCGACCGCGACGAACCGACGACAAAGCGCAATATGAAGATTAGATTTTTTTACGACGAACCGACTACAAAACGCATGATTCATACTAGTATTGATAGATGAATTCACGAAATCTGTCCTTAATAATGAATTGACCGATGAGATTGATCGATGTATTGATCGATATAGACAAAGACAAGAATGATCATATGCTAAAAGATAATCTATCAAAACAGAAAATTATAGATTCGATTTTTTTTTTAAAAGATGAATTTATAATCTATCAAATTAGAAAACTTTAAGTTTGATATTTTTTTTAAAAAAAAGTTAAGGTGGTATTTTTTTGAAAGAAAAAAATGAAGTATTTCATTAGAATTAATTTGGATATTTGATATCTTCCTATAATTTTTCCTTAACCTAACCATATAAATAAATCAATCATCTTAGCTAATCAGAACGATGCCGTCTAACCACCACCAATCCCCTCCCCACCAAATCCAAGATCGCCAAACGGATTCTCAATTCAAAACGGATCCTCGCCTTCTCCACCTCCAATCTCCTCCCCAAACTCTTCGATTCCAATTTCCAAATCATCCTATTGGATTCCGATGACGTCACAATCCAAAACCGAAATCCTAGGTTTTCGGATCTAATGATAAGACCGTCGAGTCCGACTCGGTTCCGAGACCCGATGATGGTGTTGTACTCGTCGGGGACTACAAGAGCAAGCGAGGGGGTGGTGTCGACGCACAAAACCTGATGCAAGATGAGAAAAAGATCTGCTTCAAAAGCTTGATGAGGAAGAGCGAAATCAACCCCTTCTATGACTATTGATGAATATGTTTTAGAAAATTCACCTTAATTTCGGAGAAGCATGTGATGGAAGGTAGGACACGAAACAATGACGAATAACGTCCTTTATTTGTGTTAATTTGTTATGGAATAAATGAGATAGAATAAAAATCAATAAAATTATAAAGATACGAATTTTAGATGGAAAATCCTTTGATGTGAGGAGTAAAAATCACTAGGTCGAGATCCACTTCAAATCTTCACTATCAATGAAATAATAGGTATATAAATTTCTTTCTAATTTGTCGAAAAAATTATAATTCCTTTCGGACTATAATAACTCAGCCTATATTGTTCCAAACGACATATCGTTAGTTTATAATCGAAGATTGATGAGTTGCAAACGTGCTCATCAAAATTCACGACAATCCCACACTGTTTCGACCTCCGTCCGGTCGTTGAAAGTGGACTGTTGCAACCAAAAAACTGGAACCAGGAAACTGTTGATGTTCTCTGTTGCTGTGATGTGCTGTTGATTCTCTTTGTTGATAAGAAGCAAACTTCATGCTGTTCTGTATTTGGCTGGATCCCAAAGATCTAATTCAAACTCTAAAACCCTAAAAATCTAAAAACACCAATATATACATTTTGGTGTATAAATAAATTAACCCAATAAAATTAGGACTTCTTTCTATAATTAAATATAGACTAATTCATTCATAAAAAAAGTAAAGTAATGGAACATTTATTGTGCATGCTATTAAACTATTATTGTACAAGAATGGAACATTTATTGTACAGACCCGACGATGGTGCTGTACTTGTCATCGATAGTCCACTGTTTATGGCGATGATGATGTATTTGTCGGGGATGACGGGGGAGCAAGGGTGTGACATCGATGCACGGAACCGAGTCACGATGGTGCACTGTTTATGGCTATGGTGCGCTGTTTATGAGAGAGATAAAAAGACGAGAATGAGAAGAGGGTATTCGATAATGAGATATCTATTGTGTAAATGAAATTGCAGAAAAGTGGAAGCAAATGAAGGGTTTAGAACAGAGATGAGAGATAGCTTAGGTGGAGATTATAGTATTGCTTTTTTAGACACTATTTAAAATAGTGTATGTTTTTTAAATATAATTGAGAATACTGAATATAAACAATGAATATTATATTTGTGTTTATATTTTTTACATATAATTATTGTTTGTTTCGAAAACGACGACCGTTGTCGACGATGAGAAGCATATGTGCACTGTTTATTTCGAGTACGAAAATGACGACAACGATGAATATAATCGCTGGTGGCGACGGTTAGATTTATGATGATGATTATAATTTGTAATGTATTGTAATAATTTATTTCATCAAAATAAATAAGAATAAATAAGATCATAATTTGAATTTAAAAAATGATTGATAATAATAATTTTATATTATGATCTATTGAAGATTAATAAAATTAAAAATAACTAATTGATAATTCTGGTATTTTAAAGAATAGCATCTTGGTGGAACCCCATCTAAACACAGAAAGACACAAACATAGAACCATACATCTCACTTATCCGTCCATATAGCAATAATTATTTATATTTTACTCCATAATACATTAATCATATAAAAAAAATTAAAAAATAACTGTTTGAATAAAACATGAAAAAACTGTATATAGACTACTTTAAAAGCAATAGAATTATATTACGGTGCGTTGTTGCTGCTTTTAGAAATAGCGTAGTAGTTGTTACAATACTGCAGGCTAAAAAATTTATATTGTAATTTGAAAATTTTAAAATTTATATTATAACTTGAAAATTTTGAAATTCGTATTGTAACTTGAAAATTTTATGTTATAACTTGTTGAATATATATAATGGGATTTTAGTTATAAAATATACTAAAACTTGATTGTACATATTCATCAATTTACACTATAAAATTTTCAACTTATAATATAAAATCGTCAACATGTAATATTTGTAATAGACACTATCTGTTGTAGCATATAAGTATTTCTCATTATGTTAATGTATCCAAATTAGGTTGGAGACTAGTATCATAAAAGTGATGTAACATAAATGGCCCTTATACTTATCTAGATAAAGATGTAGCCGCCTCTACGATTGGTAGTTGTAAGGTTAATTTCCTTCTCATTGACACATTTGTGCAAGCTAAGGTATTCCTTTAGGAGGGCTTGACTATAATGTGGTTAGTTTTGTATAGGGATGCCAACAAATCACCATCCCGGGACGAGATTAATGTCACACCCTCACACTTCTTGTACGTAATTCTCTTGACTAGAAATCCGATCGTTGGTAAAATTATTGTGAATGAAAGATGAGAAGTTGACGTATATGTCACACTTCTATCAAGAATTTTTTTAATCATTGATCGGATTCTCCACCGAAACTTCTCAGTTTGTGGGTGAGATTATCCGTTATTATATCGGCTAACCCAAATATGATATACCATATGCAAGCAGTTATTACAAATGCTTTTAAGATTTAGCTACCATGTCTGTACCACGGCATTTAAACTTTTTAACGAAGCTCTTTGACTAAAATGGCTACCTTCTTATATTATTGACACATACTGCATTTTGGGTAAACTAAACCAGAAATTTGCTTTGAGGACCTCTGTTTAAACAGCTGAAACATTCCATATTACCGTGCAAAAACTCCTTGCCTCACTATTATTACAGGCTTCGCAAGTTCCTGAGATGATTTCACCGAAATACACTATCTTGCTCGTAATAATACTCCATGCTTTCGCTATACCAACATTTTCAACCAGAACCAAGTTTTTCCACAGTGATACCAATACTAACCGAAAAGGTAGTTTTCAGCTTATACTCTATCATCGTGATTTGGGGAAGAACTTTACGCATTCTGAGCTCCTCAAGCGCGCAGCTCAAAGAAAAAAACAAGGTCATATCGGCTATTTGGAAACAACGATATAGATTGAATTCGCGTCCTTTTCGAGGATGGCGAGTTCTATGCTGAGGTAACAGTGGGAAGCCGTTCGAAGGTGGTGAGGTTGTTGATTGACACTATTGGAGATCTCACCTGGATTCGGAGCTCCTCTCAAGGCTACGATCCAACGGAATCTTATACTTATAAAAACGTGAGTTACAGTGATAAATTAATATTGCACTAGTCTTCCATATAGAACTTGCAGTTCCGAGGATAGCTGCGATTTCACGTACCAGCAATTTGGAGATGAAAACAGGATACAAGGCACTCTGCTTAAGGATTTCTTTGTCCCAGATCCTGACAACAGCACGGTCTTTCCTCAGACCGACTTTATCGACTTTGGTTCCATTAGAGGAGGCTCACACTCTGATCAGTTCGGTGGCGTGTTGGCACTTGGGGGAACTAAAGGGCTCTCCGTGCTAAATCATCGGTGTTATCCTTACTATGTTCGCGAGTGGGAAGGCAGCAAAGGTACTAGCTTGGCAAAGGTACTAGCAAGCTGTTCCTAGGAGCAACCAACCGGGATTTATTAGGTTATGACCCTCCCATCACCGTGAATACACCATTAAAATTTCATCATATGCATTCAACCAAATGTTCCCGAAGTTGTAATCTAGGAAGTGTCAGTCTTCGACGCAGTTGTTGAAACGAAGGAAAATTTTTAATACAATGAGGAGACCGAAACAGGAGGGGCAGTGATCGACCCGAGTTTTTTCATCGCGCAACTTCCATCCGTTGTTTTGCATAAGTTGTTTCCATGACATGCCTCCCGATTCGTTCTCATACCCGAGCAATTCAGGTCTCGAGCCATGCATGCTGGATTCCCGATCCAGCAACTTCAGTATGGGATCTCGACTACCTCGATATCACTGTAACTTTCGAAAATAGTAGAACTTTCCCAGATGGTATAACTTGGACCATTCCTCCGAAGAACTACCTGATCTCAGATGCGTACGGCAGGAGTTCCGACACGCTCAGTAATCTCCTATGTTTAGCGCCCGGAAATCAGAGCACAACTTTACCACCATTGGGGGTTTTATGCAGCGAAATAACATCGTGGAATATGATTTTGATAACAACGTCCTCAAAATCGGCTATTAGTAACACATGATCCTAAACCAACTAAGCATACTCTTCCTTGAACTATTACAATACCAAACTCAGTATCTTAACACTCAGAATAATTGAGGCGCAGTTGGAGCAAAAGCGATACTAAATGCTCTCGTGTAACTTAGCTGAGACGAAACTCGAGTCATATGACTGAAAGACTACATACAAATTCTTGAAATCAATATCAATCTATATATTCTTAATTCAGAGTACAATCCTATAGTACGTCATGGTATATTATCTCATGGGATGCCAAGTATACCATTCTATATATATGTATATATATCACTCAATTCAATTATCATTGAGGGGTTCAATAATAATTTCATTTTCAATATATTTAATAATCAACATTAATAATTATAAAAAAAGCCTATTCATATTTCTTTTTTTTTGTAGTTCATAGATATTTTAATCTTTTATATATGTCATGACAAAAGAGTTTGTGTCTAGATATTTTTGTCGTTAGTGTAAATTCTTATGAGAAAATCATACGATTAAAAATATTTTATTATAAAAAACCAAGAGTTTTGCAAAAAAAAAAAAAAAAAAAAACCAAAAAATTTTATATCACATACTATTACAACTGGATTTGGTTCATGGTGTGATAGCTATAATTATTTTACTAAAAAAAGAGAGTAAATATCATGATAATTTCATACAGTTCATAGTATAGAATGCATATACATTCATATTGTTTACCTAAAGAAATTTTATGAACATATTTGACAACATTATCAAACGTAAATGAAATATCTACATAATTTAAAAGTTATTTTGATTGTTTTTTTATATCCATGTTGTCCCCTCCGCATGATTGACATTGGATGAAAAAATGACAATTTTTCACATTATAGTATTTAAAACTTCATTGAAAGAAAAGGAAGAAAAAAAAAATCATTCACTTTTCGTCCCCATATTTTTCATCTATTCATTTCATTTTATCAAGTTAATTCATGGATTTGACCACCGATTGAATAGAAATTAAAGATGCAACATTTATTATGTGATTAAAGGTATCTTGGTTCTTATGTGAAAATTTTTATAACTAGATTAAAAGAAAAAGTGTCATGGATTATGTACATTTCAAGAATTTGTTAAATATTCTCCATAAAATAAAAAAAATTACTAAAAAACCTATGATGATATATACGTACCCAACAAAACATTGACGGTATCAAAACAAATAGTCATATAAATGATCAATTTATGAATAATTAATCACTTATATAAAATTAAAATATTTTCCACGCAACATTGCGCGGGTGACATGCTAGTTGAGATGAAATCCACTGAAAGATCAATCAGTTGTGCATCAAAGCTATGAGATGGAGGATCTCAAAACATAATGAAGAATTATCACTGTTACTATGTTTCTAACAGGCGCCTTGAATCTGATTGTAGCGACAAGAGGTTCTCCCTGACAAAACGAAAACGATACAAACTATAATCCACAGGACTTTCAAGTCCAAGATAAAGCTACGCACCTCACCATGACATAGCTTACAAAAAGCGTGCGTAAGAAGAAAAGTCATTTGCTTCTAACCATGCAAGCAATTTATCATACAGCCAATCCGAACCCCAACCTAAACTACCTGTCAGTACTACGGAACATTCTATAGATGTTCTAGGCAAAGACACCAAAACTTCTTTGGTCGGACCGTTCGCGTGTAAATCCATACGAAGGATAAGTTGTTCCAGCACCTCCGCATTTCTCAAAATAAACATGGCAAAAGCCACTTTTTCTCGGGCTGGAAAACGAAACCTGTGATTATAGTCCAATCCATTTATTCGAATGACCTTGAGGCTTGAAAACGAAACCCATGTTCTCTGGGGCACCCAATATGGGACATTCTCAATGACAAGTTCTTCAAGTTTCAGCGAGTGACTCACCAAGTCTCTAATAACCCGCAATCCAGAAGTAGCTCTTGATGACTTTATCTTGACAGTTAATCGTGCTAAATTAGGAAAGATGGGCAGCGACGGCTCCTCTAACTCAAAATATTGAGAGTCAAACTCATTCACATCCAAGTCCTTTATTAAAGAATCATAAGAGCAGTTAGCAAAACATATACAGACCAAGAGGAGAGAAAAAAAGGAGGAAGAAAAAAAAACCTGTAGTCGCCGAAAGAGAAAAACATACCTGGTAGGTTTTATCCACGAATTGCAGTACTGTGACATAAGACAAGCTCCCAAGAAGTGGAAAAATGACACTTGAATCTGGAGCTGAATTCCACCCAAAGATATCGATATATGCGTCATAAATGCAATTTAACTTTCTCATACAGTATTCAAGGGGAAAGGCGCCTTCATATATGAAGTCCTCTAATCTTGGGGCATCAAACCTACAGAATCCGCTCGAATGCAACACAATCAAGCTCTCGAGCGCTGGTGCAAAGAGACAGCAATCTCCATCTCCATGTGCTGCACAATTCTTGAGATACAACTCCTTCAAAGAAGGACAGCCGCTAAATAGATTCCTAAAAGAGGAAAATACAACCCCGTCGACATGAATGGTCTTCAAACTTGGAAAACATGTTGTCACTGGCAAATCCACGAAGAGCCCTTGACTACAGAGTTCTAGTCTGAGAACCACTAATGTCTGACAATGAAAAAGACATTGAAGCGACTTCGCGCTCAAAGGAGCAAAAGAATGAAGATGGAGTTCTTTAACTTTCCGACCAACAACATGACTTACACATTGATCAAAAAAGAACCTCCATGTCGAATCAACTACAGAAGGAACTTTCAAATCTGTTATGATCGCATATTTCAACTCTCCAGAAACTTCTCTAACAAACTTTACAAGCTGCGTCAATTTGGTCTGCGTAGCCTTCCTTAGATTTAGCTTTCTGAGATCAAGGCATGTTAACAAGGAAGGAACAGATCTCCATCTCCTGGATAGAACGCTTGCCTTCGCGGCTTCCTTGGTGGGAAGGAGTGACAGGATGACTCCTAATAGTTCGTCAGGCAAATCACTGAGTCTATCCTTCTGTATAAACCACCCATTGAACATGATTTGGAAACGGAACCCACAAATGTGTCAATTTCACTATCAAAAGAAACCCGTAAATGACTGAAGGCATCATAAGGTTATCCAAAGTTACCAACTCCAAATGCTAAGAAAAGAAAACAGATCCGTTGGTAGAATCATGTTACCTGCCACTTCTTCCGTATCTGATTTCTTGGTCTCAACTTTGACGCCCTAGAGCGGCTGAAACAAATTGCAAGCCATAATCTAATTCAACTGTCTAACATGTTCAAATCTATAAACTGTCATCATGTTGATTCGACCAGGTGCGGCGATTCAATTCAAATGTTAGGTCTCTGGTGTAAATCCTGTTTGAGTGACTAATTCCCTAATAGGAAAATGTCACGCAATCGTTCTATAAGCAAAATCTTAGTTCAATCAAACTAATTGGCTGAATAAGTGGAACACCATTTCGCAGAAGTTCATAGCTATAATCTTTTATAAAATAAGTATAAAAATGAACATGACATTGACATGAAAAAAAAAAACCCTCCGTACGACATTGTAATTTGGTTTAAAAGGTCATAGACGAGAGCAAAGGCCATCAACGGAGTACTCACCGCCTATTAGTGTTCATCAGATCATCTTCACTATCGTTGATCAACGACAATGCGTCAAACAAGCTCTCCAGTTGAGACATGGAATCAAACGGTCTGGTGATACAAGGTCAGACAAGAATTTCAATATTATGACAATGTAATGCGCAATTGGATCATGACTAAAATCCAAATACAAAAAAAAAAAAAAAAAAAAAAAAAAAAAAAAAAAAAAAAAAAAAAAAAACATGAAACACAATGAAATGGTGACACATTCTAGCCCCTGTGGTATTCGATCATAAATCATAGGTTCTAATTCCGCTACTAAAATATCGGGGCTGAAACATCAAACCTGAGTGGAAGCATCATTGAACCATAACATATGCTATTGTGCCGATGGTTCATAACATATGCTATTGTGTAATGTGTAACACCATCAAAAAGCTTTGTTATTCCATCAAACATCACTTTTTTCATGACAAGGTGAACAATTGTTAATTACTACTCCCTCCATGGCACGAAAAACATAACAATTTGATCTAAATCGAGTTTTCTATGAGTTGACTTTTTGATGATTTCCATATATTTATGTTGATGTTGAGATTTAAAATCAGAGATAAGAAATGAGTTATTGAAGATCATGGTAAAGTACATAGCAGGGAGCTTCCGGCCAATTTGGTATGGTTGCTCAAAATAGCATAAACAGAAATAACCAAAACCAATATCATCAAGTCAAATAAAAAAATTATTTTAAAAAAAATCTTAAATATTCTATAAGAAAATCATAACCCAGCACATCCACTACATTTTGAAAAAAAAGGAAACGTGCATTTAAATTCTTAAACTTTTCATCTTTTTGTACATGATCCCTTAACTTCCAAAATAGACATATAACTCTTTTTGAGGGTTCTCGGCCAAAATAAAACTTCTTTAAGGGGTTAATATGCCAAACTTATGGCATTATTCAAAGAATAGGGGAGATTATTTGTCTATTTTAAAAATTCAGGTATTATGTGCAAATGCAGGATGGTACAGGTGGGTAAAATACCCTTTTCCCTTTGAAAAAAGAAAGGCATCCCGAACATCCAAAACATGAACTGCTTTGTGAAAAAAACCCAAAACACTAATCAAGAACCGGAAACCATATCAAACAAGGCCTCAGATTTTTTGTGAGATACCTTAACAAAATGTGCATTTTTTCGTGTGACCAAAAGATGCATTATTGCATTTTGAATTCTCCACATAATAATGTTCAGTCAACCAAATTAAAGATCACAATGACAAAGTCCTCTTATCACAATTACAATTATTTCTAGACCGAGAAGGTATTCCGATAACACAAAGCCGTTACAGTAAAAGGGACGAGAGCAAATCGAAGAAAAAATTACCGTAAATGAGTACGCGATCGCTGGAGACTGAGATGGGGCGATCGTCGATGTTGACAAGGCGGCGGCGGCGGCGATGTCGCTTTTGCTCGCTCAGTCGTTTCGTCTCTCTTTCATGGGCGGATTTCTGTGTCTCGGAAAAACGCTGAGGTTTTATTTTACTGATTTGCATGTTTATTAGGTTTGAGAAGTAGGAAATATATATTTTTATAGATATATATCTATCTTCATTTATTCAATGCAAAGAATGAAGGATCATGCTATTATTAGATCTACGAATAAAAATTCTCAAAATATATGAATTTCTCTGTCAAGTTATATTTAAATTTTATAATGATATTGTGGTAAATCTGGATTTGTCTATGAACACATAAGCTATAACGCTTATATATTGTCACCAGTAGATTTGTTACCAGTCGTATGATTACTGATGTTGGAATTTCAACAGGCATATTAATCTACGTGCACGAAAAAACCATGGTAACTTTTGTGGGAAGCAAAGATTTACAGACTAATTTCATACGGGAAAATGGGGCTGCTGGATACAATTCCCATCACACACGCAAAAAAAAATAAAAAATAAAAAATAAAAAATAAAAATAAAAATAAAAATTCAAAACTTTAAATTTTAAAATTTGTAAAATGATTTCAAAAATTAATTCTAAAAGAGTATGTGGTAGGGAATCTTTTTGCAGCAAAGTATATGCTGTTGTAGCAACCCCTTTTTTCCGCATTTTATATCATGTTAAAGAAAAATTAAACAAATAATAAAATATGTTCTCATGACATTCAACAGAGATGATAACAAATACAATGGCATGAACCCGAGACGAAGTCCATGTTAACAACAATCATCCGTTTCACGTCTTCAACTGATGACACTGAATCCCAGATGAAGTCCATGCAAAGAACAAGCATGATCTGTTTCATCCAAAGCCTCAAGCGATGGCTTTGAATGGACAATCTCGAGGTTTCTTGATCTTAGTACGTACAGCATCCCTGGGAATGATATCTCGAAACACAATCACTGACTCGAGGTTATGGTTCTGCCAGACTAATTAATCACCGTGACAGGTTCCAGCCCAAACCCGTATAGTGATACAGAAACTTCTTTCAGACAACCTAGGCAAAAACACAAAAAATATTTTGCGGGAATGAAGGCTAGAATGAAATGGGTTGTTCATTCTATAAACTTGTCTGATTGACATAATCGGAATGGAATGTTTTATTTATGAATATAATTAAAAATAAATTTTAAGAATACTTAATTTAATAAAAAAAATTAATATAATATTATTTAAATAATAATAATTACAAAAATATTACTTTAAAAATAATAAAAATTATCAATAAATCTTATTTTTATATCTTATTTATTTTAATATATTATTTTAAATCTCATTTTTATATTTTATTTATCATGTGATCATACCTTATTTGATTAATTACCTTGATCATTTTTTTTTTAAAAAGCATTCACTTTCGTCTTTACCTTTTTTCTATCAATATAAATATTGTCAAACCCTAATCATTGATAACATCTCTCATCTCACACTGTGGGCTACGCCGACAATTCGTGAGTCCCCCTTCCCTCTCAATTAGGGTTTCCCAATTCCCCCAATTCATCTTAATCATCGCTTCAATTCTCCAAATTTTGATCATTTGATTCGATTCCGTGTTTAATGATATCGTCATGTTCATGTAGTCGATCTCATTTGATGAGATAAAGGTTTGATTTATTGTTATTGTTGATTCGATTCCGTGTTTCTTTGAATCAATCAGGTACCGCGACGAGGACGAGGAATCGTAACAGTCGGTGGATGATGTGGAGGACTTCAATGAGGTAGGGGAGGAAGATGGTGGTGGTGATTGGAGGGATGAGAGATCGTCGATACCGATTCCTTTGACCGGTGTATAAAGGAACGGAGAGCGGTGGCGGTGGTGGGTCGAAGAGTAGGAAGAGGTTGGTGAAGAAGAGTGATGATAAGTATAGTAGTATTCCTGATGAATTGAGAGATTTTGATGAGGATGATGCGGTCGGGGAGGATGAGGTGATTGGTGGGGGTTGCAGGGTTTGGGAGGGATGAGTGGGATCGAATCCGATGTCCAACTGATCGAGGAACTGCAGGAACTCAATGAATAGAACCGGAGAGCTCTTTAACTCCAACGATGGAGTACTGTGAACTTCGATGGGTGTACTATCGATTCTGATGGACGCACTGGTGATTACGACGACGATATACTGTCGACTCCGACGGCATTTCTACCGACGTATTAGAAAGGAAGAGTTAGGTTAGGGTTTTAGGATGTTTATAATTATTATAATTTGATTGCAATTATATATTTTCTTTTTCATTATAATAGCAAAGTTGAATTTTTATATGTTAGGTAATTGATTGATAATTAAAAAATAATATATGATCAAATATCCAAATATAGGTTTGATTATATATTTTCCTTCCTTTCGGATGATCCGTAGGGAGAACACATACCTGTACAGTACTATCATCTAGTGGCAGTATTGTGACATTATGCAAGCTCCCAATAATCCGCCCCATGAGACTAGAATCTGGATCAGGATAATCACCATAAATATCGATAAATGCCTTATATATAGAGTTTAAGTTTGTCGTACAGTATTCATGCGGCAAGCGGCCTTAATATTCGAATTACTCTAACCTTGGAGCATCAAACCTACAGATTCCCCTCGAATGCAACACAGATAAGCTCGTAAGCGCTGGTGCATAGACACAGAAAGCTCCGTCTCCAAGTGCTGCACAATTCTTGAGATACAACTCCGTCAAGAAAGGACAGCCACTGTTCCAGAAAGAGGAAAATACAGCCCCGATGACAATAATGATTTTCAAACTCGGCAAACAAGTAGTCATCGGCAAATCCACAGAGAGGGCTCGCTTACCAAGGTTGAGCTTGAGAACCACCAACGTTTGACAATAAAAAAGACAGTGAAGCGACTTCGCACTTAGAGGAACAACAACTTGAAGATCCAGTTCTGTAACTCGCCGACCCACAATATGAGTTACGCATTAATCAAGAAAGAACCACCATCCCGCATGAACATTCGGAGGTACTTTCAGGTTGATTATAGCGGCAGACTTCAACTGGCCAGAAACTCCTCTCACACTACAAGTTGCGTCAGTTTGAGATGGGTAGACTTCTTTAAATATAGCCCATCGAAATCAATACATGTTATTAGTGCTGTCAATTAAGCGGGTCAGGCCGGATTTCGGTCCGGACTTTCAAGCGCGGTACTGTAGTTCGGACGGATCGACCCAGTCTGTGGGCCTTGGTCGGACGGGCCCAATGGGCTTTGACCCCAGCGGATGCCTGTCCGGCCTGGCCCATGATCCGGGCTCCCGGTTGATCGGACGGGCTGGGCTTTATCCGTCCGGCACGATCAACCGGAAGTCCTTTTTAAAAAAATAGGCGTTGATAAGAACCGTCAACGGTTTTGACTGATCACCCATGCATATTCCGGGCAAAAAGGTTGGTTTCTGAAATCTGAAAAAAAGTCATTGGTTTCCTAAAAACGTTGTCGGTTGTTGCTAAAACATCAGCGTTTATGTAAAAGGTCTAATAAATCAACCATTCTGTCCTGATTGATTGGGGTTTGGGCATGGGAAAACCGGTGACGTTTATGAAAAAACGTGAACGGAATTTTGATGTGTACTTTAATTCCTAACGGCTCTTTTAAAGAAAAATGACCAAAATATCCCCT
>JAOVYX010014766.1:0-30803 GCA_035668315.1 Drosera spatulata
AGAAATTTTCGAGCGTAGGGGGGGTGTGGGTTTGAGGGTGGGAAAAGCAATTTTCGTAAAATATTTGACCTCATATCTTGACCTCGTATCCTCATAATGATATGGAAACTGTTATGCTAAATTTTCATAACGAAATCCGAATTGAACTAATGTGACAGTGATACGAAATCTTCTCTCGACTTTTCATTACATATCTGAGGCTTTTGTAAAAGCTCATGTGACATATTCGATTAGATGGTTTATATCCATCATTATACCCTCTTCGTCTCAAATTAATTTAAAGGTTTTTTTTATCAATTCTAAAATAAATAAATTAATTTCATTTTTATAACCTTTTATCATAAAAAAAATCAAATTGATTTCATTTATTATATTACGTTTACTAATTTTTCTCACAACTGATAAAGTAAATTTCACTATCATCAAAAAAAATATTCATTTTTCATCAAAGTCAATATAAATTCAACATTCGTATATATTCTCATATCGAATTAAAACGTTTCGATTAATTTGGGACGGAAGAGTAGGAAAGTAAGTCAAGGGTAAAGTGTAAACACTGCCATTAAACAGTTCCATGAGGCTACCTAAGCAAAACGCTATCACTGTGTAAAACTAGTCATTAATCTTGTTCTAATATAATAATAATATATTATTAAATTTTATCATTTTTAAAGTAATTATTTGTAAATTTTTTTAAGTAAATATTTTATTAGGTTTGTTGTTAAGTTTATAGTTCAGGTAATTTATTAAAATATTATTATTTTGAATTGAATAAGTATATTTATTAAGATTATTGAAAAAAGAGTATTAAGTTTTATATTGATTCATAATTTATGGGAAAGTAATATGATATTCATTTTTATGAAAAATACATTATCCAACTTTGATTTTAAGTTTTTTTATAATCATATAAATTTTTGTTTGATAATTTATGATGGTAACTTAAAGTGTAAATTTAAAAAAACCATGAATTATTTATATTATATTTATATTTTTGTAATTTTTTATTTTTTATTTTTATATTTTCACACATATTTGAAAAATATTGGATTTAGGAAAAATAAAGAGTCAATTTATATTAAATATATTTAATTTGGATTATAGTCATAAATGAAAGACTAACTAAATTTGATGTGAAAGAAAATCAAACTTTGATATCATAAAAATAAATTAAGTTTTATATTTCTACATAGATTATGCCGATAAGATAAACTGCTACAAAACACAATTGATATCTTTGATGTTTTTAATTGTTTTGACTTTGATAGCGCATCTTTCCTCAACTTATTCCATTTTCGAATCATTGTTGTGTTTAGCTATTGTATGATTTATTTTGTTAAAGATACATGATAGAAAAATTCACTGTTTGGATTATTTTTCATATTGAGTCAATATTATTGGGTTGTGAAAAGTCATAAGCAATAAATAATCATTATGAATTGATTATACATTAAATAAATGACTAATCAATTTGATTATCTTGGTACCAAAAATGATTTAATTTGCTTTATTTATATATTAAATAGATGACATTTGATCATTTGCAAAGTATATGACGGGGAGTCAGATTCTGTATCAATCAACCTATATATAAGTTACTCCCCGTCTCATATCCTCCTTCATCATCCCTCACTGGTCACCTCATCTCCTTCCACTTAGATCCTCACCTCGCCGTTGGTCTCTGGAAATGGCGGGGATGAGGCAGCTCGGAGGACACGATGAGTTCTCCAGGAGTTCCCGAAGGACCTTGGCAAACGGGAGTTTCAGGGAAGCGTGGGCTGCTCCAACTGACATGTTCAGTCAAAGCAACAGGATGGAGGCGATGGAGGACGAGGAAGAGCAGCTGCTGTGGGCAGCGATCGAGAGGCTGCTGACGTATGATAGGCTGAGGAAAGGGGTGGTGAGTCATGAGGGTGATGGCGGGAGAGTTGTGAAGAGTGAGATTGATCTTGGTAACCTTGGTGGGCATGATAAGAAGAAGTTGATTGATATGGTGATCAAGTTTGTTGATCAAGGCAATGAGAAGATTTTAAGGAGAGTGAGGGAAAGGATTGATAGGTAATATTTGCAAGTGAACCTCTTCGCCATCATTGATACAAATAATTAAGTTAAGAAATAATATATTTCATACAAATAACTAACATGGTAATTAGATCGTTTCTTGTCAATCACAGAGTTAGAATTGAGATTCCGAAGATCGAAGTGAGATTTGAGCATCCATCAGTAGAAGGAGAAGTATATGGTGGCAGCAGGGCTTTGCCTACCTTGCTCAATGCGACTATGAATTTCATAGAGGTGAATTTCCCTCCATTTTATGCCTCAAGTGATCCATGTCATGAAAATACTTGCGCTGACTAACACTTCCTGATGTAAATATTGTTAAGACTCAATGTTAAGAAAATTCTGAATCTTGGGAAGCAAATGCTTGTGTATCAAATGCCTTGGGATCATATCGCGTTATAAATCTTTGATAGTGATTCACGGATTTAGAAAATTTTCACTTTTCACTCCTAAAAACAAAAGATGGGTCATTTTGTACCAACAAAAACAACGAAAAAAGAAAAATAAAAGAGAATATATATCATATAAATATTTAACTTAATCATTAAAATTAAAACATATAAATAAATTATTTAGATTAAAATATGATATTTAAATCTTAAGTTTTTTATTCGTATTGTTTGTTTGAACCTCAATGGTCAATGAAACACTGCCTATGTCATTCATACATAGTAAGCCCTGCATCCAGAAAGCAATGCAAACGGTAAACACTAGAGATGAATAAACGAAGTATTATCACCGTCTCCCCTCGGCCACCCCGCCGGCGAATCCCGGTGGAAAATGCCGTCGAATCGCCGCCCACTAGTGTATCGAAAACCAGCTCAGCGTCTCAACGAGCAGCCCCCTTTCGATTCTACAACAGATGGATCCGATCCGTTTCTATTTGCGAGAGCACATACATATCGTCGCCGATTCCCAAACGTCCTCCGCGGCGGCGGCGGCTTCGATGAGGAAGAATGGGGCGATCATCCGTTTCACGGAGGAAGAAGCTCTCCGGTCTTGGATCGATCGGAGATGGCTAGGTTTAAAGAACTAATCAGATTGAATGAGTATATCGATGAGTATAAGAGATTGATGAGACGTCTGATTTCGATTGTTTCGATTTCTGTTC
The DNA here is from genome assembly GCA_035668315.1 of Drosera spatulata. Lineage (NCBI taxonomy): Eukaryota > Viridiplantae > Streptophyta > Magnoliopsida > Caryophyllales > Droseraceae > Drosera > Drosera spatulata. The sequence continues at coordinate 3,173 of JAOVYX010014766.1, forward strand.
GTTGTGTGTGCTGGATGATAAACCCTAGCTTTGTGGTTGAAGGACAGACTAGAGCAAAGAGGATGGTTAACATGCAGCGGATAGTAAAACTAGTTAATCATACTGACAAAATTAACGAGTGTCTTCGAAAGTGATCGATCCATTTAGGAGAGATTACTGCAGATAAATAATGCTTGTGGTTCCGTGGAATCAAAGCTCGATTGATATGGATAAATCATCAAGATACTTCATATTCTTCATGTTTTACTATTAGTTTGTCCTGGTGTTGTGCTAGTTAGTCTTAGATGTCATGTTTTCTGATGTGAGTATTATATGCTGATGATAGGCAACTCTTGGTTTGGTGCGGCTCTCACCGTCAAAGAAGAGGCCTATCAAGATTCTCCGAGACGTCAGTGGCATAGTCAGACCTTCGAGGTACAGCATACCTAGTTAGCATTCACTACGACTCTACGTGAGTCCAGCGTTTGTACTTGTTGACTTCCATCACCTCGTTTTTCACGGTTGTTCTTGTGATTGTTTGCACATATATAGCAAACTGGATTTCTACTGAATTATTGTTCTGTAGTCATGATGAGATATCACGCCAACGGTTTTTGTCCTTCAGACGTATGTTTATTCCACACTTAGTAACTAGCAATGTGTGATGTTGGCAATTGTCTCTCTTTTGCTGCTGTGTCATTGCTTACCATTTTCGTCCATTTTCAGGATGACATTACTTCTGGGGCCTCCCGGTGCAGGAAAAACGACACTTCTATTGGCGCTGGCTGGGAAACTTGACAAAGATCTCAAGGTGGTTTTTTATTTTTATGTGTTTAGGTGATAGATTTTTTAGTAGTTGATTTTATGAAATATATTCTGATGTTGTGACCAGGATACTGGGAAGATCACTTATTGTGGTCATGAGTTCAAGGAATTCATGCCTCGGAAGACCTGTGCTTATATCAGTCAACATGATCTTCACTTCGGGGAGATGACAGTTAGAGAGACGTTTGACTTTTCTGGACGTTGCTTAGGGGTGGGCACACGATATGATCTGCTTGCAGAACTGTCACGGCGAGAGAAGGAAGCTGGAATCAAACCAGACCCTGAGATCGATGCTTTCATGAAGGCCACAGCAATGGAAGGCCAAGAAACCAGCTTGGTTACCGATTACGTCATCAAGGTTTGCGAAACGTAAGCTTCTTACTATTCTCTGCTTATATCATCTGAACTATGTGCAAATTTAAAAGTTAGCCACTAGAACAATTGTCGTGCAAGTTTTTAATTTTCATTTCTTGGATCCTACAGAGGACATTAAATCTTGGATGATATGGGGATATTATGCTTCTCCTATGATGTATGGACAGAACGCTCTTGTCTTGAATGAATTTCTCGATAAAAGATGGAGCACCGTAAGTCTTTCCCTGAATTCTTTTTCTGCTTTTAGCTTTTCTTTTCTTTGTATGTTGTTAAAACTTTGGAAACTCTATGACTCTGCAGCCTAATACTGGACCAGAATTAGTCAGCCAACGATTGGCAAAGCCCTTCTTGCATCGAGAGGCTTCTTTACTGAGGACTACTGGTACTGGGTTTGCGTCGGAGTACTTTTTGGATTTTCTTTCCTGTTCAACATAGGATTCACTCTACATCTGGCATACTTGGATCGTGAGTAACTCTCTTTTTCTGTCTCTAGCTGAGTTAATTGAAAATATTAGCAAGAGAAACCTTGTGACTATGTGTCTTATCCGTGGAAATGTGTCAGCAATGGGAGATTCAAAAGCTATGATCTTAGATGTGAGTGATGAGAAACAAAACAAGAAGTCATCGTCTGCTCAAGCATTTGAAGCTGTAGATATGGCTGGGTTGGATGCTTCAGGCAGTACCATATCCAACATTCTTTCTCCAAAGAAAGGAGTGGTTCTTCCTTTCCAACCCCTGTCATTAACATTTAACCACATCAACTACTATGTGGATATGCCTGCTGTAAGTTCACGACTCTCTACTTGAGCTCACTTGTGTTAAATTTGTTTAAATTTGCTCTTTTACTTGGGAAGATGACACTAGATATTGAAATTGTGGATAACTTTCATTTCATACAAGATTCTAATGCTATAATCCGAGCAAACAAGTTGAACATATTGATAATGTTAGCTCGCTCTCCTTCAAAGGATTCATGGGAAAAATATTGTGTGGTGCCCACCATAAAGCTGTGTTATACTATGTCTTATTTTATTCAGTTCCCTTTTATGCACCAGACATTTTGGACAAGATGCTTAAGTTTTTGTTCTCGCCCCAGGAGATGAGAAGGCCGGGTGAACAAGATCGTCTCCGGTTGTTACGAGATGTTAGTGGTGTGTTTAGGCCTGGTATACTAACTGCTTTGGTGGGTGTTAGTGGTGCTGGGAAGAGCACATTGATGGATGTATTGGCGGGAAGAAAGACAGGGGGCTACATTGAAGGAAGTATCAGCATTTCTGGTTACTCTAAGAATCAAGCAACATTTGCTCGAATCATTGGCTACTGTGAGCAGACCGATATTCATTCACCTTATGTTACTGTATATGAATCTCTCTTGTTCTCAGCCTGGCTTCGTCTGTCAGCTGATGTTGATCCAAAAACACGAAGGTTTGCTGGCGCGTCATGTTGGATATACCTTTTCATTAAGAAAAAAACATGTTGACTCTCCGTTTTTTCTGTCAACCTAAGAGAATATTAATTTTTTTCACCTGATTTAGATGTTCGTTGAAGAAGTCATGGAGCTGGTGGAACTTAGCCCTTTGAGGGAAGCCTTGGTTGGCCTTCCTGGGGTCGATAGCCTCTCAACAGAACAGAGGAAGAGACTAATGATAGCAGTGGAGTTGGTTTCCAACCCGTCTATTATTTTCATGGATGAGCCGACATCTGGCCTTGATGCTAGAGCTGCAGCCATTGTTATGTGTACTGTGAGAAATACGGTAGACACTGGACGAACTGTTGTGTGTACAATTCATCAGCTAAGTATAGACATCTTCAAAGCATTTGATGAGGTATGGCTAACGTAATTAGCCTCATATATAACTCTGTTTCTTTTGGTTATAATGGTTCTGGCCTGGCCAAATCGGCTATCTTCCTGAAAAGAAATACCCTTCTCACCAATTTCATTGTGGATAGAATTATGTCCAAAGTCCTCCTAAATGATGTTTAAAGTATTCTCCGGATGCTTTACATGTTTTTTATTCACATTTTAATTTCTTCATTCATTACATTAATGTTTTCCATTGTTTTGTAGCTTCTGTTGATGAAGAGAGGAGGGCAAGTCATTTATGCAGGACCACTTGGTCGTCGATCACATAAGCTCATCGAGTACTTTGTGAGTCTTGCAGATTTGTAGAAAAAGAAATTGGATGCTGATATGCCCTTCTGTGTATTGAATTATTGATTGTGAAAGTTTCAGTTGCTCAGATTAACCCTGTGATCTGCTCTGACAGGCCATTCCTGGGGTTCCTCTGATTAAGGATGGCTATAGTCCTGCCACATGGATGCTTGAAATCAGCTCTCAGCAAGCTGAGACTCAACTGGGAGTGGATTTTGCAGATCTCTACGCCATGTCACCACTTTATCAGTATGTGATCCCTTGCAGACTTGCAGTGCTTGACAATCTCGTTAACAAGCATAATGCTAATTACCACTCTACATTTTTCCAGGTGGAACCAAGAACTGACCAGGGAGCTAAGTACTCCGGCACCGAACTCGAACGACCAGTTCTTTCCAACGAAGTACTCCCAGTCTTTTCTGAGTCAGTGCAATGCTTGTTTCTGGAAGCAGTACAGCTCTTATTGGAGGAACCCATCATATAATGCCATCCGTTCTCTAATGACTGCTCTTGTTGGTCTCTTGTTTGGTCTTATATTCTTTAATGAAGGGACACATTTGTAAGTATAAAGCATGACTCCATGAGTATTCATGAAGCTAGGAATGGAGGAGTTTATTGCTGCAAGTTGATAGGATTACTTATTTGCTGCTAGATGCTAACTCTGGCTTTTTTGTCGACAGAGATGGGCAGCAGAATCTGATTAATTTGCTGGGAGGCATGTATGCTTCCGTCCTTTTTCTTGGGGTAACAAATACTAAAACAGTCCAAGTTGTTACAGCGATTGAGAGGATAGTCTTCTACCGTGAAAGAGCAGCAGGGATGTATTCAGCACTTCCTTGTGCGTTTGCTCAGGTAATTTGACTGCTAAAGCTGTCTGGTATAACTCACAATCCGTGTAAGCCTCGGATTTGACATGCCAAGAGGCGAAAGTTCATCAAGTTTTTTGACTTATTTATGCCTTGAAGGTTGATAACTCTGCTTTCTTTCATAAGCCTGTTATAATGGATTGTGCTTGTCGGATTTACAGATATAAAATAAAAATACACTGATGGTGCTTTAAAGTTGAAGAGATGAGGATTCACAGAATGTTGTAATTTCTAGCTTAAATTTACTTCATTTCTTGCATATTTGTTTTAACTGCTGTGATGTGCAGGTGGCCATAGAGATTATCTACTATGTGATTCCAACTGCTCTCTACTGTGTTATCGTCTTCTCTGTGATGGGGTTTGAATGGGCGGCCACCAAGTTCATCTACTTTTATTATTACTTCATGTTAATATGCTTCATCTACTTCACACTGTTCGGAATGATGCTCGTCGCCCTGACGCCAAATCATCAGATAGGTGCCATTGTTATGTCTTTCTTCTCCAGCTTGTGGAACCTCTTTGCTGGTTTTCTAATCCCAAGGACGGTAATATGACCTCAATCTTTCTTTTTAAATCCCATTTTAACTTCTTCTACCTGATTTGCGTACTAGTACAATATATTTTCATTTTTTATGCAATCTCTGTTATTGCAAACTACACCTCTTTGTTGCTGTTGGAATTTCAACAAAGGCAACCTCCTTGAACAATCGAGATAGTGAAATGATCTGTTGGACACAGTGCCAAGAGTCCCTCTGGTTGTGTGTGATCCGAAGGAGAAAAAATTGTATGCTACCATCGGACGATAGAATATCTCTATCTAAACTTTTGAACCTTAACCTATACACTCCTGAAATGTATAGGTGACCATTAGACGAGCTCGCACTGGTTTTAAAAATTAAGCTACTCATGGAAACTTTCACCTTCTGAGTTTTTGTAATTTCTTGAACTATTGCAGCTAATACCTATATGGTGGAGATGGTACTATTGGTGTTCTCCTGTAGCGTGGACCTCTACGGTGTTGTGACTTCTCAAGTGGGTGACATGACCAAAACTATCGAGATCCCGGGCTCTGATGACATGACGATCAAAACTTTCCTGAAATCATACTTGGGCTATGATCATGACTTCCTTTCCGTCGTAGTTGTCGTGCATCTTAGCTGGACCCTCCTATTCATATTCGTCTTCACCTATGCCATCAAGCACCTCAACTTCCAAAGAAGATAGCAAGCTCGATCAACATTGCTCCAGCTCAAATACTCACTGCAACTAATCGTAAAGCTTATTGTATGTATACTGATTATATTCCATAGCTGATAGCCAAGGCAGAATGGTTCGATGATATTGAACTGTATACAACTTGCTCAATGCTGTTCTATATCTGTAAACAGTTGGCAGCTAAAGTACTTGAGTACTTAACTTCAACTTTAGCATTCGCTCATGTTGATTCTATTTCTTGCTGTGTGCTACTGTTGCATATGCAAGAAAGCCTTGGCGACTTTTGCTATTTCAGGATTCAACCACTTCAGGACCATTTACGCCGCTCGGACCACATCGACTCTGTATGGTCATCCTCATAGGTTCTGCTGCTATGTTGAGACTCTAATCGTTCTTTTTATATTTTTATATTCGGGCACATGAATGTATATCAAAAGGATGAATTTGGATCGTTGATCAGACACTCATTTATATCATGTCGTGGTGACGCGCTTCGATCTCAGACAAACAATCTCTGTGTTCCATGTCAACTGACTAGTCAGAGCTTTGGTTAGCTATTAATGCATGATAGAAGGCATCTGATCTGATCTTCTAATCTTCCCCATGACTTTTGATGTCTAAATATTCCCTGGATGTGAGGGTTCCATGTGGTTTCATTATGAACTTAACTTTGTTGAATTATTTCTATGATAATATACGTGCTTGTGAAGCAATGTTGCATACGCTCGTCATTTATCCAGCCGTTGCCGACGTACATAGAATTGGACATGGCTGTCCTTGTGCCGCCTGGAACGTTTTGCTTTTGCCCGTCATTAAGTTTGCTTTTGCCCGTCATTATCTATATCTATATTTTCAATTTTCCAACGTGACGAAGATTGATTGCTCATCGAGTTTATAGAGTCGAGCAATTATATCGAGCTTATCAAGTTGAGCTCACACTATGCAACTCATTCCTTGCGCCTCCATAGTGGTCTTGTACATATATACAATTTCATGTAACAAAGAGAACGATTCTTAATGTAGACTTGTTTCGCCTTCTCAGTTCTCGTTCTCAATGCCTACATAAGTCTTTAACATTTTGTTTTTCCATTATTATAGAATACGGATAAAACAACAAATTAATGCATGAACTTTTGTGGAAGGTGTCAAAGATTTCATTTATGAAATGGATATGGTTGTGATCTATAAATGCAAAGCTAGCAAGATGGGTGATGTTGACGGTGGTGCGTGACGGTGCCTCAAATCAAAGCTCCACATCTGGTCCGTGTGGTTTCTCCGCGTTAGTCTCCGCATGGCTCTGCGCGTGATGTTGCTTATAAAAGAAAGAAAAGGATTGATGGAGAGAAACAAGGAGCAGAGACAGAAAGACGCAAAGGCAGGAGAAGAGAGGAGGATTTGAGTGGGTGAGGAAGGAAAGGAGTCAGGGAGGAAGAGATAAAGGGATTTGAGTGAAAAAAGTACTATTCACATATATACACAAAAACATATTGAGGGTTTAAGGGATTTATTTTAGAGATTATTATCTCTATCCCTTATTGTGAGATTCTCAATATTTTGAGTGGAACTCCTTTTGTAACATTTGATTAGTGGATTCTTCGTCGTCGGCGACCGCCCGTGATTTTTCCCGAAAGGGTTTCCACGTAAAAATATTTGTTTCAATTTATTTTTACGTACTTGTTATTATTTGTGTTTATTATTAACCGACCCGTTCGTAACAGGTGATAACCTAATTTTCATTACTTCGAAAAAGAAAGCAGCCATGCCAATACGATCAACAGATTTAATGCTAAAAAATGGCCGCTTCAATTCTATTCATGATCAATTGATCATCTGCCATGCATCTTTCCATGGGAAATGCTATGACATATTACCTACTTCCTTGCTTCCATATTATAAACAACATATTGATCTGACACACGATTTTATATGCGTGTTGAATTTATATGGAATTTGATAAAGAAAGAATTTTTTTTTAATGTTAGTGGGGTTTATTGTAACATTATGAGAGAAGATAATGGATGTATTGATTATTTTACTTTTTTTTATATATAAAAAAGTTACAAAATGAGATATGTTGCATATATTTTAAAACAATCCAAATAGACAAGTGTTGCATATAATATGGAACAGAGGAAATATTCTTTTTAGCTCCCCCGTTTCATAATATTCTCTATGTCCTATAATAAATACTCCATCCGTTCCAAAATATAGAACGTTTGACCCTCATGCGGATTTATGTGTGTGTTGAATTTGTATGAAATTTGATGAAAAAAGAATATATTTCTTTGATGATAGTGGGTTTACTATACCAGTTGTGAGAGAAGATAGTAGGGATACTGTACCAGATGATGATTATTTTGGTATTTTTTTATTGTGAAAAGGTTACTAAATATGATATATTGTACTATATATTTTGGGATAGTCCAAATAGACAAGTGTTGCATAGATTATGGAACGGAGGGAGTACAACACTTGTCTTTTTTACAACACTATTTTATTTGAAAAATTTTTAACCAAAAAAATATATAATCAGTCAAACTCAACTACAATATATCTACTATTATTAGAAAAAAATTTCCTTATCAAATTTTATAAAAATTCAACACACACATAGAATCCCGTGCCAGTCAATTTATGACATATATTATGGGACGAAGGGAGTATATATAATCCATCAATCCGGCATGAGGATTTATGTGTGTGTTGAATTTTTATGAAATTTGATGAAGAAAAAATATTTTGTCAATGATAGTGGGTTTACCGTAGAGAGAAAATAATAAATGTATTGTAGCAGATGGAGATTTTTTTGATTAATTTTTTATTTGAAAATGTAACTAAATAAGATATATGGAGACGATCCAATTAGACAAATGCTGCTTATATTATGAAATGGAGAATATTATTTTTTTATTTTTTTAACACTCTTCAAATCCTGCCTGTAACAGAATATCTAAATAATTTTATATTTTTAATATTTTTTTAATTTTAACCGTTGATTTTTTATAGGATACATTTAAATGGACGATAACGGTCTCATATCATTGGATCAGAGGTTTGGAAACGAATGTAGTTAGCCTTTCTTTTTTGGGTATTGAGATCCAGCATTCAAGACACCACGCAGTTGATAAACTCATTAAAGACAAGGACCGACCCCCCAGCTATCGATCTAAGTGGTTGAGTTTGATTTACTTTAAGTAGGTTTTTAGTTCTTCTCAATGTATAGTTTACTTCCATTTTGGGATATTCCGATAATAATCTGTTTCGATTGTATCGCAAAGCTGGTTTTGTTTTAACATGACATGATCGCATCGCGGTGCATGACTCGTCTTCTTCAATCAATTTTAGGGTGTTGAGTCATGAGTGTGATATTTTTTTTGTTCCACATATAAATAAGGTATATTCAATCATAATAATGTTCCACGTAGGAGTGTCACATTAAAATTGCAACGTCTCGATCTGTATATAATCAATTAAATTATTCTTGCTATCTAAATTTTCATGAATTCATCATAAAACACTAATGATAGTTTAAACTACTTGTATATATTTCAATCCTAAATCAATAAAATAATTTAAAAATACGTATTTAATAATACAATAATGATGCAACGTTATAATATTAATAGGACGAAAGGAATAGTTTGAAAGAGAAAAAGAAATTTGTTTCTACCAACATAAAAATTTACTATTGTTACTAAGTAGATCCCACGGTGTCGGTGATTTAAACATTTATGGATTATGGCTACAAGTCAAAAACCAATCCACACGTATAAGAACCAGATCATGTTCAAAATTTCTTTGTAACAGAACAAATGTATCAAAAACTCCAAAAAGTTTTACTATCATTGAATTTAAGATTTCGCTCCAACTATTTCTCCAATAACTGAAAAACAACATATATAACCCAACCAGAAGATATGCATTTCGCCATGAACTCCCTCTCTTAGTTACTCTTCTCTCATCATCTCTGTTTCACTTTTCATCAATCTTGCATTCTCATCATACATATCCTGTGAACCTAAATGACGTCCGAGAAATTAACATGAAACTATGCATATCGCGTGCATATTCGGTTGAGATATCTCGATTTCAAAGTGCCCATTAAGTTTTAAGCGCTTGGTAAGTAATGGAGTCGTTGGCGTCATGGGACGAGTTTGATCAAAGCGACAAGGTTGCAGTGGTGGACGAGGAGGAGGAGCGTCAACGGGCAAAGATCGAGAGGCTGCCGACGTATGATAGATTGAGGAAAGGGGAGGTGAGTTGTGTTGGTGATGATGGGAGAGTTGTGAAGAGTGAAGTTGATCTTGGGAATCTTGATAGGAGTGATAAGAAGAAGCTGGTTGATATGATGAACAAGTTTGTTGATCAAGGGAATGACAAGTTTCTAAGGAGATCAAGGGACAGAATTGATAGGTAACTAATCATAATGCCGGCGCAATCGTTTCGACAGACACTGTACAGAAGTTACTATTGACGATTATCGACATAAACAAGTATGTATTGATTAATTTGTCTTTTAATTATAACAGAGTTGGGATTGAGATTCCGAAGATTGAAGTGAGATACGAGCACTTATCAGTGGAGGGAAATGTGTATGTTGGAAGCAGAGCTTTGCCAACACTGCTCAATGCCACTAAGAATGCATTAGAGGTACTTCTGCTTCGCTAATTCAGTAATTTATTTAATGGGAAACTAATCACATGGTTATGATAATGTCTCATGGCTACTTGTACTGATACTAGTCATATAGCAATGGAAAGTCATTAGTATGCTATAAAGTTTGTGATTTCTCTGATATTGTGATTAATTGAAAGAGATACTTAAAGATAAAATAATATATATTTTTCATTTCATATCATAGAACATATTGATTCCACAGTGTGTTAAATTTATGTTAATTAATATATTTTAATATATATTGATTGTTTTTGATATTTTTTATATAAAAAATTTATTAAATAAAATATATTATATATATTTTAAAATAATATAAATAAATACGGAAGGAGTATATCTTGTTTTTGTCGGACACCGCCCTAATAAATATTGAGTGGCTGTGGATGTTGATTTTACGCTCCATAAAAGAAGTTCTGAAATGTCTTACCAAAAAAGCCCTAATCGAACCCTTCCACCATTTTTCCGTCTGCACCTCGACGGCGATGACGTCGACTCCGGCGGCGACGGCGTTTTCGCTCGTGGTACCGCCGATTGGTGGCCGGCTGCGCGGCCGGAGACATGTGACCGATTGGTGGCTGGCTGTGCACCGAGCGGCGAAAGAATCAATGGAAATGGACTTCGACAATGGAGGCGCTGCAGCGGTGTTTGTCAATGACGCAGACCTTGATTTCTTCGCCGGTGACCGAGTCTCCACGCTATCGTCGTTCTCGATCCTTCCCTTATTGTTGGTTGTTTCGATGAGGCTCGATGAGTGAAGTGAAGTTTCTTTCATTGTCTAGTTTAGTTGCTTGATTCTCTGTGTGGATGGAAAAACTGAAATTCGTTTAGTTGGGTTGAATGAATCCTAATGATTTGTGCTGCTCTTGTTCGGAAGCGCGATGTTGATGAACTCTGATGTGAAATCTGCTAATGAAAATAACTAAGCATCTCAATGAGATACGCTCGTGTTGTGTTTTTGTGCTGATATATGTTTTTGTTATTAAGCAGGTAGATAGGAAATCTGCTATTGAAAATTACTAAGCAGGTCGTTTGAGATACCAAGTAGGTCGATAGGAAATCTGCTATTGAAAATTATTTAGTAGGACGAAAATAGAGACAGATAGTTCAAAGCTGTACAGACTATTCGCCCAACATATATATGATGCAACTGAAATGAGGCTGTGTTGGATTTATGCATTGTTGTGGGGATTTCGCTTATAATCCTCTTCAGCGTTGCGGATATGAGTATTGAGGAGGTTGTCGCATTTGTGAATTCCATGGATGATGCTTGTTGGAAGATTGTGTCAATAGATGTTAAAGGCATGTTTCTGATTTGAGTATTTTGTGGATGGTAGGCAACTCTTGGCCTTGTAGGGCTCTCCCCATCAAGGAAAAGGCCCATCAAGATTCTTCGAGACATCAGCGGGATAGTGAGACCATCAAGGTAGCCCAGTTAGAAATTGATTTACTGACTCCAAGAAAATCCATTCTACATGCATGTAGCTTTGATCATCTCGGGTTGCATCTTATTCACAGTGACTAGCTGTATATCTCTATTACCGTCCTCAATTCAAGAAATCAATTATTCACTTATGTTTTTATTTTGCGGTTCTCATTGCAAGTGTTTGGTCTTTTGGTTGTATACATATTGCATTGTTTTAACTAGTTTTACATGTTATTGCCAATCTCCAGTGTCTCTTCCTGTTGTATAATATGAGAAGAATGTGTTCATTGCCAGGATGACATTACTTCTTGGACCTCCAGGCGCTGGAAAATCCACCTTTTTGTCAGCACTTGCTGGAAAACTTGACAAAGATCTAAAGGTACACGCCCTGATTTCCTCTCTTGGTTAAGTTTTGGATCTTTGTTTTTGCTCATATCTTTGGTGTTATGAACAGGAAACCGGGAAGATCACATATTGCGGTCATGAGTTTAAAGAATTTATTCCACAGAGGACTTGTGCTTATATTAGTCCACATGACCTTCACTTTGGGGAGATGACAGTTAGAGAGACAGTAGACTTCTCAGGGCGTTGCTTAGGGGTTGGCACGAGATATGATCTTCTTGCAGAACTATCGAGGCGAGAGAAGGAAGCTGGTATCAAACTAGACCCCGAGATTGATGCTTTCATGAAGGCGACCACCATTGAAGGCCAAGAAACCAATTTGCTTACTGATTATATCATCAAGGTCTGTCTGCCCACTTAGCGCATTTTTCATTCAATTTTGTATCATAAAGCTGATTGGAGTATTCCTTCCGTAGACTCTTGGACTTGATATATGCGCTGATATCATCATCGGTGATGAGATAAGGAGGGGCATCTCTGGTGGGCAAAAGAAACGTGTAACTACTGGTAAGATCTGAGCCTCTGGGACGTGTCACTCCATGCATATCAGTCCTTGTTGTGGCCTGATGATTCTATTACTTTTAGCTTTCTAACCGCTTGAACAACTCGTGAAGGTGAAATGTTGGTTGGCCCAGCTAAGGTCCTCCTGATGGATGACATATCAACTGGTTTGGACAGTTCCACCACTTACCAGATTTGCAAGTATATGAGGCAGCTGGTTCACATAATGGATTTTACTGTGGTCATTTCTCTTTTGCAACCTGCTCCTGAAACATATTATCTATTTGATGACCTTATCCTCCTGGCAGAAGGTCATATCACGTATCAAGGTCCTCTTGAGAATGTCCTTGATTTCTTTGGATTTATGGGTTTCAAATGTCCTGAGAGAAAAGGTGTTGCTGACTTTCTTCAAGAGGCGACTTCTAGGAAAGACCAACAACAATATTGGTTTAGAAAGGATGAACCTTACAAATACATCTCAGTTCCTGAATTCGTAAGGGGCTTCCAGGCTTTCCACCTTGGCCAACAACTAGCATCTGACCTTAGCGTTCCTTATGATAAATCCAATGTTCATCCAGCTGCATTGATAGAACAGAAATATGGCATCTCCAATTGGGAACTATTTAAGGCGTGCTTCTCCAGAGAGTGGTTATTGATGAAGCGTAACTCCTTCATGTATATCTTCAAGACGACTCAGATAACTATAATATCACTTTTTACCTTGTCTGTGTTCTTTAAGACAACAATGCGTCACAAATCACTAGGAGATGGAGCGAAGTATCATGAAGTGCTGTTTTTCAGCCTTGTACAAATTATGTTCAATGGATATGCAGAACTCTTCCTGACTGTTTCCAAACTTCCATTTTTTTACAAACAGAGAGACCAGTTGTTCTATCCTGCATGGGCTTATGCTCTACCAATCTGGGTTCTTCGTGTCCCTTTATCGTTCGTGGAATGTGCAATATGGATTGCACTCACTTATTATACAGTTGGATTTGCTCCAGGCGCCAGCAGGTAGATTTGGCGAATATTTTTATTTTAATTGTTGATTTTGTTGTAATCCTGTGGGGAGAAAAACAGATTCTGATGGATTGAACCTTCATTAGGTTCTTGCGCCAGTTCTTGGCATATTTCAGCATTCATCAGATGTCCTTGTCTACATTCCGGTTTATTGCTGCTGTAGGAAGGTCACCGGTTATTTCCAACACAATCGCTTTTTTCTTCACGGTGTTTGTTTTTGTTCTTGGCGGATTCATCATTGCAAAAGGTGAGCCTCATATCTGTTTCTGTTTCCACGTGCCACTTTATATTTCCTCTTTCCCATATTATCCAAAATATCTGTGGAGCACAATTTCATATGTAGAAGAACCATACCAATGCTCCCTCTGTGCTCTCGTCTTGCATTTCTGCAGATGACATAAAATCCTGGATGATGTGGGGATACTATGCCTCTCCTATGATGTATGGACAGAACGCTCTTGTAATAAATGAATTTCTTGATGAAAGATGGAGCATTGTAAGTTCTCACCGAAGCCGTATTTTGCTGACTGCTGTTATGTTTTGCTTTGGTTTATTTCTAAATTTCTGGAGACCCTTTTCCCTCTGCAGCCTAACACGGACCCCAGAATTCGTCAACCGACGGTTGGCAAAGCGCTTCTTGCATCGAGAGGCTTCTATATAGAGGATTACTGGTACTGGATTTGCGTTGGAGTGCTCTTCAGCTTTTCTTTTCTCTTCAATATAGCTTTTGCACTGGCTTTGACCTACTTGGATCGTAAGCAACTGCCCTTTTTCCGTCCATTTCAGCCTATGTTTAAATTAGGATTACTGCCCCTTTTGCTTCATATAGCTTTTCCTTGGTAATATTTCAGCATTTGGCAATTCCAGAGCCATGGTTCCTTATGACAGTGATGAGGAAAAGAACAAAAGTTCGTCATCTGAAGGTGTAGATGTGGTTGTGAAGGAGGCTTCGAGAAATTCTGGATTTTGTTATGATAATCGTAAAAGGGGAATGGTTCTTCCCTTCCAACACCTGTCCTTGGCTTTCAACCACATCAACTACTACGTGGATATGCCTGCTGTAAGCTCATAACTCTCCACTTGAAAATAGATACTGATACAATTATGTCCACGTCTAGCTTTGATATTTATAATTATCCGTATTCTACTTCTACACCAAGGTGTTAGATACACAGGGTTATGCTTTATTTTTTTCAATCAGGAAATGAGAAGTCAAGGTGTTGAAGGAGATCGTCTTCAGTTGCTAAAAGATGTTTGTGGGGCTTTTAGGCCAGGGATATTAACTGCATTGGTGGGTGTAAGTGGTGCTGGGAAGACCACATTGATGGATGTATTAGCGGGAAGAAAAACAGGAGGCTACATCGAAGGAAGTATCAGCATCTCTGGTTACCCAAAGAATCAAGAAACTTTTGCAAGGATCAGTGGCTACTGTGAACAGACTGATATTCATTCGCCTAACATCACGGTTTATGAATCTCTTTTATTTTCGGCTTGGCTTCGTCTCTCTTCCAATGTTGATTCAAAAGCACGGAAGGTTTGTTGGCCAGTCATTTTTGTTATGTCTTTTTCATTTACATCAGACTCGGAGCAACGTTCTTCTTTCTATCACTTTTGACTTGATATGATTCTTATATTTGGTATAGATGTTTGTCGAAGAAGTCATGGATCTAGTTGAGCTTAAGCCTTTGAGAGAAGCCTTGGTCGGCCTTCCTGGAGTCAGTGGTCTTTCAACAGAACAAAGGAAGAGACTAACAATAGCTGTGGAGTTGGTTGCCAATCCCTCTATTATATTCATGGATGAGCCAACGTCTGGCCTTGATGCTAGAGCAGCTGCCATTGTCATGCGTACTGTGAGAAACACAGTAGACACTGGAAGAACAGTTGTGTGCACAATTCATCAGCCAAGTGTAGACATCTTCGAATCGTTTGATGAGGTATCTTTTATAGAAGAACCCTTCTTCATGTTACCCGCTTCTTTTGCTTTTCAAGGCAAATCTAGTTTGTCTAAAGCTTTCAGCACTTTTTATACAGAAAACTAAATCTAAACGTATTAATCCGTGAGTGTTAGAAAGATTGCTTAAGAAAGAATGATTTCTAGCTAGATAAAATAAGCGACTTAACCTACTGGAAGCCAATTTTGATAGTGAGAAAATAGCATCCATCTTGTGTGATTTTTTTTTTTCCAAAAAGAAAATCAAAAAAAAAATCCATCATGTGTTAAATACACAGAACAAAAAAACATAAGATCTTGCCAAAGAGAGAAAATAAATTTCTAAAGAGAATGCAACACATTACCTCCTCAACATAGGCAGGTTTCCCTTTCAAGTCTTCTCTTTGCAAACTACTTCGGATGGTATCTATTCATATTCGGGTTGTTATGGCTGGTCTCCCTTTGTTTTGCAGCTTATTTTAATGAAGAGAGGGGGGCAAGTCACCTATGCAGGACCACTTGGTCGCCTTTCTCATCATCTCATCGAATACTTTGAAGTGAGTAGTACAGACATACTGTTTCATTTGCCCATTGCTGTCCTTGCATATTTATTATGAAAGTTTTGGATTTCTAGTTGCCTGTAATGAGCCTGTGTATTGTTGTCAGGCCATTCCAGGGGTTCCTAAGATCAAGTATGGCTACAATCCTGCTACATGGATGCTTGAAATCAGCAGCCAACAAGTCGAGTCTCGACTGGGAGTGGATTTTGCTGATCTCTATGCCAATTCAGTACTTTATCAGTATGTACTATCTCGCCTATTTGACAATTTTCTTGAGTCAATATGCCAGTAATTCATGAAAAATCAACTTCTGTTTAAAGTAAATGAATAGTTATGCTGACTAATGGTGATCCTACTGTTTCTCACTAAAATTTTTCAGGAGGAACCAAGAGATCATCAGGGAGTTAAGCTTTTCAGCACCGGAGTCTAACGATCTTTACTTTCCAACCAAGCACTCTCAGTCATTTCTTACTCAGTGCAAGGCTTGTTTCTGGAAGCAACACTGGTCTTATTGGAGGAACATATCATATAATATTCCACGGTTCTTCATGACCATTGTTGTCGGTCTCTTTTTTGGGATTATATTCATGAATGAAGGAAAGCATGTGTAAGTATAGATTATTCACTCATGTAATGCCACACAAACTAAGGAAAATATGCCTCCAATGAATATGATTACTTAATTCGCTGCATGAACTCTATGTTTCTGTTGACAGCATTGCGGAGCAAAATTTGATGAATTTCTTGGGAGCCATGTATTGTGCCATTTGTTTCCTTGGGGCGGCTAATGCTACAATTATCCAAGTTGTTGTGGCCATTGAGAGAACTGTCTTCTACCGGGAAAGAGCAGCAGGGATGTATTCTGCATTTCCTTATCATTATCATTATCATTCTGCATTTGCTCAGGTAATTTGATTATCATTATCATTCTCTTGTGCCCATTCGAGTTGTCTAGCATGCCGTTCAATCAGTGTCCCCTCGTGTTTAGCATACCTAGAGTTTAATTGTTTGTCTTATTTTTAAGGAGTCCAAATCTTGTATAAAGGTTGCAGGTGGCAATATAGATAATATATATCGTCTTCTAACGTTATGGTCAGCATCTCCAACGTTGTAATATCGTGTTTTGTGGTTTGCAGGTGGCAATAGAGATAGTATATATCGTCTTTCAGACCGTTCTATATGTCATTCTCATCTTCCCTATTTTGGGGTTTGAATGGAAGATTGTCAAGTTCTTCTACTTCTACTACTTCATATTAATGTGCTTCATCTACTACAATTTGTACGGAATGATGGTGGTTGCCCTGACACCTGTCCATCAAATAGCGACCATTGTAATGTCTTTCTTCCTCTGCTTGTGGAACCTGTTTGGTGGTTTTCCGGTCCCCAAGAGGGTAAAATGACCTTGGCCCTGATCTTTGTATTTACATTACTATTTCTGAGCTTTCAACAACATGCTTTGCTTATCGGAACGTTCATATTTTTAGTGTGGTCTTTTGTTTTCTGAGGAAGCTATGAGCTATTTAAGATAGTACTGAATACTATACTACAGTGTAAGCAGCCGTTTTCTCAACTCAGTTTGAACCCTTTTGCTTTTCTGAACTGTTTGCAGCAACTTCCTATCTGGTGGAGATGGTACTACTGGTGTACTCCAACAGCCTGGTCGCTCTACGGTCTTGTGGCATCTCAAATGGGGGACTTGACCACAACCATCGAGATCCCTGGCTCGGACAACATGTCCATCAAAGCTTTTGTGAAATCCTACTTTGGCTATGATCATGACTTCCTTCCTGCAGTTGTTATTGCTCATCTTGGCTGGACTCTCCTTTTCATCTTCTTTTTCGCATATGGCATCAAGTACCTCAATTTTCAAAGAAGATAGCGAAATTGATCGAAGATCATCGTTGAAGATCTTGTTCTGTGGTTCGTACTCGGTAGTCACCAATGGTACAAATTATACTTTGGTCGAAATAAAACTTAAAGTAAATGTTTATGTGCTGCTGTATATAGCCCGAAAACATGTCTAAGACTCATGTTTCCTGTATCTGGTTTGGCAAGCAGGAGGCGTTATACGCTGAGTTGTATACTAGGAAGGTCCTTATTCCTAATTTTTCGAAAAATATATTTTAGTAGTATTACAAGTTGCATTACTTGACTGAGTTTCAAAAGATCATGGGCATTAGTGTATTTCAAGAATCAATAGCATCAAGCTGGTTTGAGTTTTATTCAGACTTTCTTTCTTATATTTCGGTTTGTCTTACATTTCGTGACTGCTGTTGCTTTAGCGTATAAGGGTGATATGAAGATGACAGGTATGAGAAGGCGCATTTGCACGAAGGTGTGCAGTTCGAATCGAGGGTTATGGTGGAGTTTCGTTGAGGCCCGACTGATGAAGAGCGGGCCCACGTTTGAGTCATGTGGTCTGCCCATGGGTCTGCTGGTGTGGTAAGATTGTGGAATTGTCTTGAATTTTGTTTGGTTCGATAATGCGATTAGTTTGTAACTCGCGTGTTGAGGGAGGTTTTTGTCAGCATTGTTCATCAACATTATCTAAGTTTCTTGAGATATATAAGAGTTGTTTCGATATGAAGAATCATTATGAATCATTTCAGTTACAGTTTAGATAAACTATATTTCTGAGTTGTGTTGTATAAATATAAAGAGAAAAAATTAACAAAAAGATCAATAAAAACCTCTGTTAAGATACAGAATCTTTTCGAAGTTTATATTGACGTACCGACTCTCCAAAACGTGAGAGATACCGCAGACAATGATAAACACTTCAATTTGACTGGTTCATACTGACAGCCTTTGCACCTACAAGAAACAACAGACAACATTAATAAACCAAGGAAGGAGAATGTTGGATGTAGGTGATAGATATAAACCAACAGCCCTTGAATCCCTTTACATGTATAATCTTGCTATGTCTTCTCCGTCACATACTTAGGTCGTAACCAAGGTTGGTTGAACACGAAAAGAAGTCTAACTTGCAACTTGATTAAAACAAATGAGGTTATTATAAATATTATCTTGTCATGCACCATATTTATAAGCGCACACATTTCCGTAAGTCAGGTTACAAACCTGATACTCTAGTCGAATTGGTAATGATAAGGGTTACAAACCTGAGAATATCATCCTTTTAAGTACTGTCATACAAACATGATATTTTTTCATTCTTCATCAGTTTCTTCTCCTTCAACAAATTCATACGTTTTCTCCATCAAATAACAAAAGATCTTTATGTAAAATCATCATATAGAGTGTTCTTCAAACTTTTCTTTTATTTCTCCTCGTATACCTCCTGAATATGTCTTTGAATCTTTGACGAAAGGTAACAAACCATTAAGTCAAGGATAAGGGGTGAAATATAAAATAAGTGACGCTCGTACAAAACATCAAAGCATGAATCAAGTAGCATACCTGCCATCATACTTTCTAAGGATTGTGTTTTTTTTTTTTTTTTTTTGCTCAATTAAAGGGGTCACATTGTCGCAAATGTCAAAGACTTGGGTGATTCCGCAAAAGCCCGAATGGACTGAAAATTTATAATATTTGTTCAAATAGATTAGCAGGATACATGACACTCTCGATCAAGTGCTCATAAAAGAGATAGACAACATAAATAATCTAATAGGCGTCCATGCCTCGTCAACATTATACATAGCTAGTGTAACTCCAGGCCAATTAAAGTCAGACATCAAATTGTACACGATTTCCACCACTATCTGGCACTGACTCTACAAGCATTACAAATACAATAACACTAAGGTTCCGTTTGGTACGTAAGAATGGAATGAAGATCGAAATGCAATGGATTATTTCATGTCACCTAAACTGTTTGATTGACATAGTTGAAATGGAATGTTTTATTTAAGAACACAAATTAAAAATTAATTTTAAGTACACTTAATTTAATAAAAAAAATAAACATAATATTATTTAAATAATTTAATTAGTTTGAACTTAAGAAAAAGATGAAATGATAAGTATTGGTTACATGAAGCACAATAAAAGATGTTTAAGATGAAGATGGGAAAAAAAAAAAAAAAACAATTTCGACCAAATAAATATAACTAAGAAAGGAAAAAATGTTCTTTTTTCGTAGTGCAAGGAACTTTGTTAGGGGAAAAAAAGCCATTCTCTTTCCTGGATGAACGGGTTGTTGCGGGGTGAAGTTCAGGAATCAAAACACCAATTTTGGTTGGAATGGGAATCGGTTCAGAATGGCCTATTCCGAATCAATGAGACAACCAAACATCAAAATTTCCATTGCATCGAAATTGTGTGTTCCATTCCATGCTTGATTGTAGATACCAAATGGAACATAACTGTGTTCTCATACCCTGAGTCTGGAAAATTCAGTTCAACAAAAACTCACCTTTGTTTTTGCTACAACGTGTCTACTTTTCTTCCTGCAATTCATTGAATTATTTGTGTTTCGGTGTTGAGTTGGTTCGTTGGATAAATCAAGGACAATTGAAGAAAAACCGAAAAGCCAATCGGGGTGAACTTTGGGGTCCGTCGCTGCCATCGTCGTCGCTATTTCCCTCGCTTTCTTTCCTCTCCATTATCAAGACTTTGGGGTCCAATTTGGATTTCATCTTGATTCAATTATTCTGATTTCATGTTTAGGGTTTGTTGGTCAGTGATTTTCTGCTCAATTGTTCCGATATTTTTATAGGGATATTGTTCAATGTAGGCGAAACAGAGGGAGGGGGATGTTTTCGGTTCCAGACCAATGAACGCCAAAAGCCATCCAACCGTTACAAGCAGGGGATGCTTAATTCATCACTATATATCCATACTAATTTTTAGTATGAAGTTGTGTGATGCATATAATTTATATTGCTTATTATTAATCCAATTGCTCATTAAATTGACATAAAATCCTAAAATATAATAGTCATAATATCTTCAATGGTATTCCATGTAAGATATATATCACGAAATATATGTAATATTTATGAATTTAGTATATATATTGATTGATAGGCCACGAAAGTTTGGTCCTTGTTTAGTTCTCATTGATTAATCATTGATTAAAGTGTTGATGGCTTGGGTTGGCATGGAGGCGTTATTGTTTATGTTGCTCTTTTGGATATTCTGTCTTTTGATGGTAGACGATGTGTATTAAAGAGTATCTTATGGTGGATATTCGTTCATTGTTAATGTTGCACGGAGGTCTTATGTGCATTAAATATTACTCCATTCGATTTAATGTAATTGAGATTATTTGATTCGATATGAGATTTTATTTGTGTATTGATTTTTTATGGAATTTATTGGAAAAAAAATACTCCCTTCGTCCCATAATTTTTTTCAACACATACATATTTTATACTATTTTATACGCATGAATATAAGCCTCGTTTTCATATCAAATAATGTTTGATCGTCCCGCAACATGTATTAAGTTGAAGTACATAAATTATACAATCATTAATGTTTTATGATAAATTTATAAAAAATTGTATTTGATCGTTATTGAGCGCGTATCAAACTTTACATCGACACATGTGTCCGATTAATCTGTTGTAAGAATTTCGATACAGAGGTAGTATTTTTTTGAAAAGATAGTGGGGATTAATGTACGAATTGAGAGAAGAGAAAGTAGGTGTACTGTAATATAACATAATTAATTTGATTTTTTTTAGATTAAAAATTTGCTAAGAAAGGAAAAATGATATTAATTCGTCTCAAATAAATTGAGATATATTACTAAAAATAAAAATCCCACATAAATTATAACATTTTCTATATTAACAAGTTTTTGATATCATAATATCCAAAATATCTCTAATTTATATCAATCATTTACTTCATCATTATTTTCTCTTTCTCTGTCCACTCATAATTCCTCACCCTTACTCTTTCTATTTTATTTTATTCTTTTTTTATCTATTCATAATTACTATTCATTCACTCATTATTTCATAATTACTATTTATTTACTCATTATTTCAACAATGGCATATTGATAAAAGTAACAAAATTAATTTAATTTTTTAATAATCATTTCAAATCAACACATCGTAATTTATTTGAAATAAAATAAATAAATAAATTGAAACATTCCTATAAATAAAATGTTATAATTGAATTGCAAGGAGGTTGGGAGTATCTTTTTCCCTTGTATGAATCGTGGATTCTCTATGAAGGGTGTTGCTGTGTTGAAATCTTATTGATTCACCTTATTGGACTATTCTGTGTTGCTTTTTGGTGTTATTTGTCAAAATGACAAGAAATATGGTTCAATATAAATCAAATTTTAAGTTTGAATCATATGAATAAAAAATTTAATTCATTTTAAAATAAATCCAAAATTTAAATTTTATGAACGAAGAAAAAAGTACATCACTTAACTCGGAGTAAATACTCCAGATATCACCAAAATTTCGACATCGACCGGTTCCAGATATCTATCAGATCTTTTCCACACATCTATTTCTGGCCTTTTCATTGAGCGGATCAAAACGGACCTTCCATTTAGATCCCAAACGAATTAAAAAAGAACCGCCACAAAGTGCCCCACTCTTTTCACAAAATGTTTGGATAATCGTAAACAATTCTCCAAAATATCAAAACCAACGTTCCAGATTCAAAACTACCCATCCTCTCCTCACCGTGGGATCCACTCAAACACCACTCCCCATGCGATGATCCCATCCCCTTCCGATATGCCAGTTAGCCGCTTAGCGCCTTTCATTTCCCAAAAATAAAATATAAAAATAAAAACAATAAACAAAAACAAAACAAAATAAAATAGGAAAAATTGTATACAACCTCATAAACTGTGAGCAGTATATATAATACTCTTAATTATAAAAATAAATAAATGATCCTTTTTTAATATTTTTTAAGATGATCTTGTGTAAAAAGACGAGGTTTTTAAAAAATATTACAGATTAAATATTTTTTTAAAAATTTTATAGAGTTTAAATATCTCTATCAATAACTCAGCGGATTTATTATCATTTTCCCAATAAATGATTATATTAATATCGTACTAATATATGTTTCATACATGGATCAGTATATATTTGTAACTATTTGATTCGACACGTGATTTTACGTATGGTGAATTTTTATGAAATTTAACGAAGAAAAAATATTTTTTTAATCATAATGGGATGTAAATGTCATTTAGAAAAGAGAATGAAAGCAAAAAAATAAATATTAAGATAATTTGATTATATTAATATAAATTTATTATTAAATTTAAAATAAATAAAAATAAGTGTTGAAATTAAATTGAGACAAAATAAATATAAAAATATAAATTTAAATAAAAAATACATTTTCCGAATTGCCAAAAAAGGAAAACGCAAGACTCACATGATCCCTTCTTCACCTTGAAATAATCATCTCACTCTCACTCACACATGCTGGGGTGGTCATCTCTCATTTGCTTGATCTTCTTCGTTGATTTAATCCATTAATTCTCTTGCGCAAAAACCCTAGAAAAATCGAGGCGAAAAAATGGTGAACACTCTCTCGGGGATTCGATTGCCTTGTATTCATCCGATTCCGAAGTTGATTCATGGATCGTCGAGGCTCAACGGTGATCGGAGGTGTACTGTTCATCGATGTGTTGTTTTCAGGAATCGCAACGTCGCCGCCGCCGCCTCGAGTAATCACTATCTCTTCATTTGTTTTTGTTTGTTTGATTCGTCTTGGATTGTTTGTTTCCTGCTTTGATTAACTTTGGATGTGTTTTGGTTTGTGATTTGATTGAGTTTGTTTATTGTGAATGAGTTTTTGGATTTTGTTTGTGGTATTGTTTGGTTTAAATTAGTGTGATTAGTGTTTGAGTGTTTGAGGTTGAGGTTTGGGAGATTTGTTGAGTATTCGGTGGCGTGATCGAGATCGAGTTAGGTTAGGTGAGTGATTTGTTGTAGTTGTGCTTGTATAGGTGAATTGGTTCGAAACGATGTAATTGAACTTGAGCATTTGAAGAACAATTATGATGATCTGGTGACATACGATTGGATGGATGATCATGACAATTTTTCGAATCAAAATATAGAAGTATTTGTTAGATTGACTGATGTATTATCGGTGTGATTATAATCGTAAATGTATTTCTTAGGATCACATTATCTATCTAGCGCTGACCTGGTGCTGCTCATTAGCATATTTGTATAATACTGAGCGTGAAACATTGTAATGTTTGATTGATATCTAGGGAAACTTTTTGCTCTCAAGTCCTCTTACGATACTGACTCTGCATCTGCGGCAGTAGCTGATTCCGAGGCCGTGCTTGTCCCTGGAGCTGACACTGATGTTTCCTTCCCTTCTATTGATGAAGCGGAGATTAATGATGCAATTTTAGATGATTCCGAGGTAATACTTCTCTCGGAATTAATGTAAGTGTTGCAGCTTCTATAATGGACCAGCACATTTCAAAGATCAAAGAAAAAGACAACTGCTATACGCGTTCTGTTGTTATATTTAGTTTGATACTTTCATATTTATAATCACTTTTACCTGCTTGATTTCACATGTTGAGGTGTATGTACCTGAAGATATTATGGCTTCCTTGTTTTCCTCATGAGCTCTTATGCATTATATGTAGGAGATTGATGGTTTAGACGGAGAGATATTGGGGTTTGATGAACAAAATGACGCTGCTGCCTCAACCCTGACTCAAGCTGTTGAGGAAGAAGAGGAGTCAGGAACTGCACCTTTACATGTCTTAGGGACAATTCCTCCGCCTGGAAAGGGGCAAAAAATATATGAAATAGACCCACTTCTTGGAGATTTTCGTGATCATCTTGATTACCGGTAACATGTCTTGTACAACATCTTAGCCTCTTTAGCCTTTCGAGATTTTCCCGGCAACATCAATTTAAAATTTGGCCACAAGAAATATATCTGCAATGACCGTCAAAGTCTTTTTAGTCTAGTCATTATCAGTGGACTATATCACCCCTCCAATTGTCCGATATGATTACTTTAATTAATTGGTTTTTTACTGATTAATTTATGGGTTCTGTGGGAAGTAGTTCTTGTGTTGTGCCTTTTCATCCTAATATGGAACTTGGAATAACTTCACCCCTTCTTTTTGTAGGTATGGACAATACAAGAAAGTACGTGAAGCGATTGACAACACTGAGGGTGGTCTGGAGGTGTTTTCTCGTGGGTATGAGAAGTTTGGGTTTACCCGCAGGTAAGTATCTACATTATGATACACAAAGAAATGAGGTTGATGGTGATTTCTGGATGTTCAAACTTCAAAGCTAGTTGTTTTAAATGGTAGTGTTTCAAGGGTTTAATGAGATCCATAAAGCTCTCAAGTGCTCGCAAAATTTAAGGACAAATCTTTACAGGATCTCTAACTGTAATTCTGTATTGTGCATGTCATATATGGGATATTGCATTGTTGATCTGGATGTGTGTGCAATCAATGAAGGTAGATTCTGAAAAAATGGATGAAAATTTTTCTTTGCTCCAAATTCAGTAGAATGCAAGCTGGAGATTCACAGTGATAGTAAAGCAGACATGTTGAACACAATGGTCCTATGTGTACCCATATGAAGATGCAAGTAATAGAATATGTGTCTGATGGAGTGACGAAGCCTTTTAAAAGATTTTGCTACCGAAATACCATGTCTCAAGAGTCAAGA
This sequence comes from Drosera spatulata, assembly GCA_035668315.1. Classification (NCBI taxonomy): domain Eukaryota; kingdom Viridiplantae; phylum Streptophyta; class Magnoliopsida; order Caryophyllales; family Droseraceae; genus Drosera; species Drosera spatulata. The sequence continues at coordinate 28,727 of JAOVYX010014766.1, forward strand.
GATGACGTGCACAAGATAGAGAATGATTGTGTCTTCATTTCCTTGTAGCTGCCTCCACCTTATTAGGCCTTGATTTGTTGTTGGGGTGGTTTTGTCTTTAACATGCTAAACAAACTTGCTTGACTATGCAGTTGCTAATATCCACCTTGTTTCATTTCCAAAAGTTCTTCAGGTATAACTTACAGGGAATGGGCACCTGGAGCAAAGGTTGGTTTTGTTTTTTGAAACCATCCTTATTCTAGATATATATTGGGGCAGTAAAGTCAGTGATCTGAAATCACATTTTGATTTAGGTGTCGTAGTTGGTGATTTATGAAAATGGAAGTTGTATGCTCAGAGTCTTCTTCTTCTTTTTTCCTGTTTTGTGTTTGCAATTAGTAAGTGTTTGGCATCATTGCCAGACCTTATTGTGATGTTTGGAATTGTGTTTGAAAAGGAGCTAGGGAATTGAAGGAGGGATACTTTATGTAGATCGAAGTGTTTTGCTCTCAATTAGTCATCCAATTTTCTTTAGCTTCAGCTATAAGACTACAGGAACTTTTGCATGTGTGCTGACTTAAATGGCTGTTTTTGTTTTGTTTCAGTCCGCATCCTTGATTGGAGACTTCAACGATTGGAATCCTAATGCTGATGCTATGACTCGGGTATAAATGGAATCCCCAATGTTCAGAAACTTATATTCTACATTTCTCCTTGTTTTCTGGAATGGGTGAATTTATTTAGGGCTTAGGTGGTGAGCTGGTGAAATTACACAAAATGAAACTCAAGAAAAATACCTTTTTCTGTCGCAAGCTGAATTTCACACTTTCTTTTTCCCATAGCGTACTCTGTAAGTGGATATCAATTAGATTAAGTGAAGCACTTGTTTCTTTGATGGTCGATACTTCACATTGTGCTATCTAATAAACCTGTAGGAATGCCTTTTGGCCTGTTCATCACCCAGTTTTTTTTCCCCCATCGAAGGAGTTTATTGTTTTATGAGCCTGAATTCTTTTTTCTTTTTCTTTTTTTCCTGTGCAGAACGAGTATGGTGTTTGGGAGATCTTTTTGCCGAACAACGCTGATGGATCACCAGCAATACAACATGGTTCACGAGTGAAGGTTGACTTACAAACATATGAATTGAGTCAACTCAAGGATCAGTGTCATCATACAGAAAATCTTGATATCAACAGATTTTTAGATGTTATTGTGTCCTTAGATATAACTAGTTTTCACTTCTCAGATACGCATGGACACTCCATCTGGCCCGAAAGACTCAATCCCTGCGTGGATCAAGTATTCAGTACAGCCTGCAGGAGCAATTCCTTATGACGGGATCTATTACGACCCACTAGAGGAGGTATTGAGTTCAACCCTCCAGTCACTAAAGAATAATCAGCTAAACAATCGAGCCCTTGCAGGGCTTCCATTACGATCATGGATCACCTACTGAAATCGCTTGCCAAACTGTTCGCAGGACAAATATGTATTCCAACATCCCCGGCCAAAAAGACCCAAGTCCCTCCGAATTTATGAATCCCATGTTGGCATGAGTAGTACGGTGTGAACCTCTCTTCTTCTTCATGCTATGAATTCTTTTTTCTATCATGTTCCGGCCAAGATGTGGTATGGTGGTGTATTATGTAAGATATCACCTCACTTATTCAACTTTGGGATTTGAGAGAGGCTTTTTTTTTTTAAATCTTCTCTAGCAAACTTTGATTCAGGATTGCTACTAGATACAAACCACTTAAATATATCCAAAATGTGTGTGTGGCGTAAGTCATCTATTGCATAGAGGTGTCTAGAAGTCATGCTTTCAATGTCTCAAGCTGATACTTGGAAAATTTCAGAGCAATTTCTGATGGTAGTTGTGATATTACTTTTAGATGGCATGTTCGAAGAGATTCCAAGTTACTTGTACACTTGTATCTTTCTTTGTCATTTTCCCATTGGCCAGCACGAGTCTCTTTCTTTTTCTGTTCTTGTTTTCAAGATAACACCCATGTGTTTGCTTTCAGGAACCGATGATTAACACATATGCCAACTTCAGAGATGATGTGCTCCCTCGCATTAAGAAACTTGGATATAATGC
>JAOVYX010014767.1:0-30799 GCA_035668315.1 Drosera spatulata
GTTTATCTATCTTTGATTTCTCATATAATTGTTGAAGTTTAGAGGACTTATGCAAGATAACAAACAATGATGTAATCGTGTCCATGTAGCCAACCCCATATAAAGAGATGATTTTTTATTTTATGTTTAAAAGCTTGCAGAAGAATACAAGATTAGAAGAAAGAAACTGCTACTCGAGTAATGCATCAGTAGTCTTCTCAAGCATCTCCACCCCATATCTGCTACTGCCGATGTGATGTGCTGCGGGCATCATGAGCCAATACTTCCTATTGGATCTCCCTGGTAAATATTCATATCAACCTCTTTCTCACTTCTTTTGTATACAATTTCCATACTTCCTGGTCCACTTCTCTTTTCCTTTACTTTGTTCCTCATATATATACCAGCATTTTGCATGAAAACTCTGTCTTGCCTATTCTAGCGACCAAAATAATGGCATCCCTATACTCAGATTAGCAGTACGCTGCCCTTTATTGAATAGTAACATATGTTAAACAAGTAGGGAGCAATATGTTTTGCTTTGGACTCTTTAAATTTTGCAAGATAAATTTTGTACTTCCTGTCAAAATAATTATGAACTTCTGTTTTTTTTTTTTTTTTTTTTTCCCCCAGTTCTATTGTCAGCTACAGAGCTTCACCTACACCCCAGTAAAAAATCCACGAATTGTGGAAACTGAAATAAGGATACAGTAACTGATGTCAATTTGGTTTGATGATTATCTACCTAAGATGTTCTCTAGAAAATTTGATAATGGCTATGAATGAAGTTAAATGACAAACCTAATATGAAGCGTCCACACTGAGTGCTTGTCGATGCTTGTCAGAAATATGTATTTGTTGGATGCCCAGTCGGTCTTTGCACAAACTAGCTTGGCAAACTCAAGCACAGAATAATGCATCCCTGGGATATCATAGCTTTATTGCAAGTTGTTACTCTGCAATGGTGGTTATATTTTTTTCAACCAATATGTGGCATATGTTTGTTGCAGAATGGAGGCATTGCCAGGTATAGGCACATACGATGAGAAACTGGAAGCAAAGGAACCATTCTTTCTCTTGCTTGCATGCGGCTTCAATACCATGTATGACTACTACAATCGTCAGAATGTCGCCTAATGTTTCTTTTGAGGACCTGGATTTTATCTTGGTCTCATAGGGATGTAACTTCGGGCCAGGTGAATATGCTTTATGATTTTTGTCTTCCTCTTCTTAGATATTGACATATGTGTTTGAAGTTCACTCCTCTGGTTAAAAATAGTGAATGTTTGCTATATGCTTTTCATAGTTACTGGACTGGCCGAAGGTCCCACTCTCCCTCGATTATTCAGAATGTTCGGAATAGCCTACAATAATGTGCTTATCAAGCTGCTTTACGAGCCAATGCCAAGTAATGCATTATTGCTAGGATTTAAATAAACCTATAGGATATGATGTAGAATGCTAGCAATTTTTCAGAATGTTGAATGAGTTTTTGTGTTCAATGGATTGAACTAATATGGTCTTCTTACCATAAAGGTAATATAGCTGTCAACCGACCATGGCGGCACGGTATCAATGCTCATCGCATATACACACATATGCGGAGATTATTGTAAGACCATTATAACGAAATTCGTGAAAAATTCGCTTATTTTATGAAAAATCCATAGTCTTTTTGCTAGCCGAATTGAAACCGTACTTTTTGTATATTTCGCGAACAATTTGTATTTTTCGTATAATTCGTGTATAATTTAAATTTTTCGTAAATACAGGAAAATCGGAATTTTATAAATGTAACCTATTATTCTCATATCTTAAAACCTTCACACGAAAATTAGAACTTCTTCAAGAACATCCCTCCGGTTTCTCATTTGAAACCCATATTAATCCCATATTTCGATTTTTTTCCTGTATTAAACCATACAATACTCATGTTGGATTTATCCTTCAGTTTCTAATCTCGATTTTTTCCCTTTTTTTAGAATTTTTTCTGTAGATTACATTTGTCGAATTAATTCTGTATCCGAACTTGGTTAGTATGGCGGAGACCATAAAGTGTTCTTCACATTTCTGGTTTTGATAAGGGTATCTGGGATTCTGGATATGTACATGAAATCTGACTTTCATTAATTCCACTGATATTAACATAGTATATTGTGATGCTTGCTTGCTATATTCTCCATGGTGCAGTGATGTTTGTGCCATGCGGCAACCATTTTTCCTCCATATTGGATTGATTCCAGTTGAATTGAAGGATACCTTCATTTCAGGACTTGCAGACAAGAAGTGCATGATGATTTTGCTAAGGTGTTGTGACAAGAAGTCGGTGAAATCCAGTTATTGGCCAGATGGAAGAGTGCGGGATTGAAGCCTGTATTGAAGAATTGTGATCGTGTACTAGGAGCAAGGTAGCTCTTACAGACCAAAAGCTCAATATTGCGGCAGGGGGTGAAGAAATGCACATATCGGCATACTATGGCCTGCCTACGGCTGCCTAAGGTATTAAGTGATGGTGGTGTTGATGAATGATCTGATGGTCATGCAGAAGATTATTGTCATCTCTTTGTGTATGTTTATGATTATATGGTGCATTTCATGAATTAATATGATCTCTTAGCATTTGAACAAGATAAAGATAATAGTAGTTCATTTCTATAGTCCTGTTTTCTGATCTGTTTATGCTAGTATCTAAAGCATATGTACGGTGATTGTCCGGGAGAGACCTTTGAAAAATATTCCGTAGAATTTATCATACTAGTATATACTCATAACAGATTCCTTTTGTACGGTCGTACATGACAACCCAAAATTGGCTGGCTCTTAACCATCATTCTACGATCCATAGGTGTCAATGCCCTTTCGCCCTTGAAGCATATCTTTACGGTCCATTGTAGGCTTTGCAGCCCTCATAACTTGCCCGAAGTAATAGTACAGTGGACACATCTCAATATGCTTCTTGAAGGATGAAGGCATTGAGGCAAATCTAGAGGAAACGGTGTACAAAGTACTAGGGCACTGTACTCAGATAAATCGTCCTGAATGGTAGTAACCTGGCGTAGTTACAAAGACCAATGTTCCTCAGCGACCTAGCCGAGCTATACCGCTTTGTACTAAAGTCGTTGAGAGCTGCTGGTCTACTGACCATGAATATGCTTGTTTAAGGAGTGACTATGATCAGGTCAGTGGAATATGCTTGTTGTCAAACTGTCAAGAATTGCCAGTTGCACTGTAAATTCGGAAAATTTCAGTTGATACAGAAAGAAGAGAAATGAGGCACGAAGCTGTATTTCATTGCATTCATTTATTTTGTACAGTCCAAAGTCCATCGGTTGAGAATACAAACCCACGTTGAATTTTGAGAGCTCAAAAAAAACATATATAGATCTTAGGCCTCTTGCATCAAGTTCTGTCTTAATATTTCTTCTAACTACAGTTGAGGCCAAGATTTCATGTAACGATGAAAGAATATAGTCCAACCTAGGCTCGCCACTCCAGGAAAAAAAAAATCACGAATAAGAAACAATCAACGGTTCTGTAAACTCTTGATCACGTCTATGGTTACTGTAGAAAATATATACTCCCAACTGGGTCATGCCCAAAATAGCTCCTATCCCATTTGGGGCCTGAGAGTCATGGAACAAGGTAGCGGTTAGATAATCGCCGAATCTTAAGCAAAAAAACATATTGTAGAGTTTAGAAGAATAGGCGTGAAGAAGCATGTACATAAACGAACGGATCTCCATTGAACAATCCATAAACAAAGAAAGATGAGCTCATCAAGAAGGTGGATAGAGAGAGGTAAAATGGCATATACTCGACGCTCTTCGTCCTGATCACTAAGTTCTGCGAAACAAGCAACAAAAACTGCCTCATCAAACGAAACCAAACCCAACAACAACATATCCAATTGAGAATCCAATCCCTTAGGGACAAAGTGTAACTTACAATGATGAACAACGGCGAGGCAAACATAGATATCAGCGACGCACAACTCAGAAACCCAACGAACACGCGCCTTGCAACCGATTCAAAGAATCTTAGGCTCACGAATACAACGATGCCTATCAGGCACACAACCATAGCCAGCAGTCCCAACATCTTCAACTGCCAAAAGCCGAAACACAACTTATGGGCAAATGAATAACAAAAAACAGAAAACTAACACGTCAAATAAAACTAAGTGCAGGAGAAACAGGAAGGGCTGGGAAACCTTTTTCCCTCGCTCTGCGTATACTATAAAGAGGGCAATGTACGCTAGCTGGAACACCGCTCCGATTGAATTGACTGTCATCACCATTATATTATCCTTTGATACAATGGGCGATCCATACCAGCAAGAGATCAAACAGTTGAGGAGAGCATATATGTAAGGTAATCCCGAGAACTGCAGAGTGGACCTGCTTCTGATAATCCTCCGAAAGGCTGGTCTGTTAACGAGATAGAAAGGCAATTAGCTAAGAGGCAACAAGCAAGTAAGACAGTGTATTAAAGCTCAAAATGATCACGAAAGGGTCAACTGGAACTTACATTGGAGAAACAAATAGCCCAATAGCAAATACATTTCCTGCAAAGGAAAGGGAAACTAATAATCAGATACAAGGTTCTAATTAATCTTACCAAACCAATGCAACATCCTCCGAAATTCATATACCGAATTCTGAAGTGAGATATCGTTGGTCTATCACATATTACTACAAATGTGCTGACTTGGTCGTTTTATATATATTTACATTAAGACCCGAAAAATTCACTCGAATCATCAACTTGTGATGCTCATTGTCTCCCTCTCCATTGCTTTCTTCTTTTGTTTTGGCTACAGATCTTGTTCTTGTAACCTTTAGGACTCTGAAAATCTAAATTAATTACTCTCCAAAACCAGTTATTGAATCTCTGTCGTTCAACTCAAAACTTGTTGACAATGACGAAGTAACTGATGATCTTATATGCGCTTGCTTGTTGTGAGCTCTCTATACCCGGGGTTTGTTTTCTCAACTTCAAACCACCTCAGCTAACCCTTTACACAACAATGCCGTCTCTCTATCGAGTCCCAAACGGTCAGTAAGAGAAAGAAAACTACTTAGCACCAAGAGTAGAATATAAATCATGTAGAAGTAACATGAGAGTTTAACGTCACTTTAACCAACCTTTCCAATTTAGAGAACTTATTTATCATATACAGGAATACCATAGCAGGGGTATAGAAAACTTATCGTGTGATTATTTTGACTAAAAAAAGGTAAGCCAGAGCCAGCAGCATGAAACAAATGATTGGTTAATAGTAGTACACAATATTGAATCACTACATAAGAAGAATAAAAAACCAAACAAAAGGGGCCATAACTATATAGTAGAAAAATCATTTAACCCATCAATCCACAAACAACAACTACAAAATTCAAATCAAATGTCCCTTGACAAAAATGGCTAAGCCCAATCCAAAAAAAACCCAATAAGAAATAAAAATTTCCCCTTTGGCTGTTCCCTCTCAAACCCAATTCTCCGAATCTCTCCAATGACCAAGAACACACAAAAAGAAGAAGAAAACGGGTGGTTGTTTTTTTACCAGCAACTCCAGCAGCAATTCTGCAAATGCTGTGAACTGATGATGAAAAAACCATCATCACTGAAACAACTTGGCTACGATGGCGACGACAATGGCGGCGTCGGCGATGACCCTTCTCTGCTATCTGCTGAAAATTTTAGTCTCGTTTGCTGAATGGGTTTGCTTATATATTCACTCCTGTGATGTGGGAACCTTTTGATTTACGTCTATGACTCTGTTTTCTTAGATTTGAATGGGATTTTTTTTTTATCAAGAGATTTTTCAAGAAAGAAGCAAGCGATTGGGGTTACACTACGCTTGGTGATGATGATGGTGACCCTCAATGGCCGAAAAATCAGAAAAGAAGAAAAAGAGAAGAAAAATATGGAATAATTGAGACGAGAGATTCTACTATTGTTTAGAATGAGTTATCCATTTCTTCTCATTTTGGGTATATAGTATATCTCATTGATTAAGTGTACATGGTACGTTCTTTCTAACAGTTAACTCTAATTTAAATATGGTGCCGTGACATTTTAGTACATCAATGCAGTCCATAGGACAATTCGATAGCATTGGGGTCTGAAGAGCTTTTTTAGTAGTACTAGTATTTTTTAATGACAGACCATATGTATGAATTTTCGCAAAAAGTAAGGCGCGAAAACAATAGATTCAACTTCCGCAAATCAATGACATGTATGTGTTAATACTTCTCCGTGGTAATATTTTAAAAAAATCATTATTTAATGACATGCATGTGGGATCGCCTCGGAACTATCATATTATTAAAATATATTTTTTTCGTTTCAATTTAAATTCAATTGTTTGATAATTTAAGTTACATAATATAATCTTGGATTAAAATAAAATTTATAGCATATTGTTTAGTATTGAAAAATAACGCATCAAAATATATAATGAATATTATATTTACTGTGCAATATTATACTCCCTTCATCAAATTGCAACACTTTGAATCGGATCCAAAAATTATGTGTATATTGAATAATATTAAAAGTACGATTTATTATATCAATTGTGAGAAAAGTTAATAATATACTATAATTGATTTGATATTATTTCTTAATAAATTAAAAAATATTATAATTTTTATAAGATATTCGTATAAAATAAATATTTAATTTTTATAAAATAGATAAAATAATTAATATGAGACATATAAAATATACGAAAACCGCGAGAATAAATCCAAGGGAATAAGCTTAGAGGGGCCTAGAAGTTTACCACGTTCTAAACGAGAATAGCTACTCACCTGTCACCTGTTTCTTTGACTTCTTTCCTCTTTCTATTGTTGGAAAGATACGTAGTTGGAGGGGAGCGTGGAATGGTGAGTGAGAACATACCACTTATCCCCTGTTGGATTATAGGAACGGATGCGAAATGAGATGATTTATTTCTTCAAAATGGAAAAGTATGTTTGGTTGTAAATATCATCGAAAAAAGCTGTTCAAAACGACATTTCGATCCAACATTTATAATTTCAAGATTTCTAACATAATGAAATAAATCCTTCATATTTTTTAAATAAATTTTATCCAAAATTCGAATTTATGATAAATATTTCATTATGGATTTGAACACTATACATTATAGAGAAATTAATCCTTATATTTTCATATAAGCTAAATGAAACTAGATTAAAATTTAATTTAAACCTAGACTTTTCCATATATATTAGACGCGGGTCAACTTCTTATTTCAAATAGAATAATAGACTGGATCACTAATTCACAACCACGCCATGCATGCTAGTGGAAATTTGGACAAAGAAATCCCTGACTTGTTAGTTGCTTCACAAACTCTCCGACAGATCAAACTCAACGGTAGGGAGTATATAGTACAAGTAACTTGGAAGAGAGATATACAAGTAATTTAATTTAAATAGGATATTTATTCTAGATTAATCATCTTGACTCATGCCTGGTGTGGATAGGTATATTGTTGAGATTTGCTCCATTAAGTGTAGTTAAAGGGCTTATAATGTGATATAAATATTACATAAAAACGTTACATGAAATGTGATAAAAAAAAATATGATGAAAATAAGTTTGTGTAGAAATTTGAATAGGTGAAAATAAGGGAGCAAAATGTTTTATTTGAAAACCCTTACCCACATTGGTGATGTGGAAAATGGCGTGAGGTGGAATGTATAAAAGAACAATGCCGTTAAAGCCCTCGTGACATTTTTTATATAGTAGTCTTTCACCCATATAGCCCTTCGAAGCGAAGGCCAGGCGAGACAAGCCCTAACCCCTAAGGGAGCGGATTCCACAACTTAAGTTTGTAGTTTGTCATCGGCAAGGATCAAAGAGTTTAGGGTTTAGGCAAATATGTTTTATGTCTTAGAGAGATTATCACAACCGTGGCCAATGTAATCACAACCGTGACGAGTAATGGCAATGTGTGTCGAGGCTAAAATACTTAGCCTCAGGAGGAATTTTTGTGGCCCGAAACTAAACATGGTCACGGCCATGATTAACCATGGTCCTGATTGTGATAGGCCTTGTCACGGGCGTCACGGAACGCAGAAACAATTTTTCCTTTAAACTTGTGACATTTCATCTATGGACGTATTCCTTCGTGTTTAGGACTGTATTTTCATAAATACAACATCCTAGAACAGATTGAAGGAGACATTAATCATCACAAACATCGTTCTTTCATGTTGTGAAGGACATCTCCATCATTACAATACCGATTTCTTTCGACTTCTTCAAAGCAGATTCTAAGGGGATATCTTCAGGATTGCTTTCTGCAGTACCCAAGACAGACTTATTTGTATTTTGGAGGATTGTTCATCAAGATCCCTAAGCGATTTTCGTAATATCTAAGAGAAGACGAACAAATCCTTAAAAGGAGTTGAATACAATGTCTCTAAGTCTTCAATCTTTATATTTCTATTTTCTTATTCCATCGTTCTATTTGATTTATGTTTAATCATATACTGCACGTTATTACTAATATTAATTGTTGGATGTTTGTCTATTCTCATATTCCCTCTTCATAAAAATCATTATTCCTAACATATACAATTCTCCACGAGTTAAATTTTTCATATTTTGAGGATTCCGATAGATATTATGTTGAGAGTTCGATTTGCAGGTTCTTATACGTATACATGGTCTTGTTATCGTTAGACTCATGTCACCAACATGAGGTCGATAGGTGATGGTGCTTACATCAAATCATCATAGTTATGCTCCAATATGATATCCTTGATTTAGGCAGATGATGTACAAACTGCCACATGGATAAAGGAAAACGTGCAATCATTCGATCATTACGTCGTCCAAAGAAGTGGAGTACAAGATATAATGAGATAAATAAGAAGTTGTATTCCCAAAAAAATTCACTAACCCATGCGTTTCTAGTCAAACTAATTAACCCCACTATAAAAAAACTTAGTAAGAAAAATGGTTGAAGAGTTTAGGCTTCAAAGTATTAGTGGCACACAACTGGGCTGTTGAGGGGGTAATTAAACCCCCCTTTGAGACAAGGAGGACTAATTTTATATTATTTTATATTATTTTATGTGAAATTATTGTGTAACATCCAAAGTTGGTTATGTCTTATTAGTTTTCTTGTATATATTCAGAACATAACTTTGTTACGTCGTCTAATGAAAAACGAAGCTCTTTCAATTGAGTGTTGAATAATATTTTTTTTATCCCACAAAAAATATAATATTTTTTAAAAAATCATTATTCAATAAATATTTTGATAAGCTATGTTCTTATATGTAACAATGTTATATTGTTCAGCAACCACTATCCTAAAAAAATACACTCCCTCCGGCCTAATTTATATACAATCGTTTGATCAGTCACGATATTTTAAGTCTATGTTGAATTTTTATAAAATTTGATGAAGAAAGAATATCTTTTAAACATAGTGTGGTTTACTGTAAAAATTAAAAGAGAAAGTAGTGGACGTAGTATAGTAAAACATGATTGACTTAATTTTTTTTACAGATTAAAAGTTTGCTAAAAGAGAAAATTTTATATGTATATTGAAACAATAAAAAAAAAAAAGTGTTACATGTATTATGAGCCGAAGGGACTAGTTTATATTAGAACTAATGTTTCAAGATAATTTCGAGTAAAATCAGTGTTTGATAGTCTCGCGTGGCAGTAACAAATTCGTCTCGACAAACCTTTAAATCAAACTATTATATTTTATGTCTGATGGAAGGAGTAGTTATTATACCAAACATATATAGCAATTTTGTGAAACTGAGTCAGTACTGAATACTATTTCCTTTGTTTCATAATAAGTACAACATTACGCAGTAACAATATTATTTATTGTGCATTTCAATATAGTATGGATATTATTTTAGCGAAGAGTTATACTCCTTCCGTCCCAATTTGCATACAATCGTTTGACCCGACACGAAACTTTATGTGTGTGTTAAATTTTTATGAAATTTAATAAAGAAAGAATATAGTACTTTTTTAGTGGTAATGGGGTTTATTGTGACAAGTGAGAGAAAAGATAGTGATGTACTATAACAGATTAGATTGATTTGAATTTTTTTACAATACTCTTTCTGTCCCTTGAAAATTACAACACTTGTCTTATTTGAATGTCTTATAAACTTACAATATTTTCTAATTTGGTAAGAAATAATATCAAATTAGATACAGTACACCTACTAATTCCTCTCGTAGTTGTACAGTGAATCATACTTTTAATATTATTCAATACAAATTTAACATATATATAAATTCTTGATCCGGATCAAAGTATTGTAATTTTCGCGAGACGAAGGGAGTAAAATGTTATCAATATTGAAAATATTGCAATTAAATTGGGACAGCCCAATAAGAAAAGTGTTGTATATATATTGAAACGGAAGAAGTAGTATGTAACTTAAATTCTATTTGATGAATGGCGATAAATTACAAAAACATTGTTTGGTCGTCCCATAGATACGAGGTGTTCCTGGATTGGATTAAAATCCATACTTAATCCAATGTATACCAATCCATGAATTTTAATGATGCAATCTAATCCATCCAAAAAAATCCAGATTAAATTGAATAGATTTTTTTTAAGTAAAAATTTCTCACAAGTATCACTTTGAAGACTTATTTTCAAGGAGATACCACCTAATTTCATTAATTTCCACGAGGTCCTAAACACCCCCTACCTAATCCTTACCTCCTCCCCACACTGTGTTCTCCTCCTCTCTGTCTCATCTTCAACCTTTTCTCCTCACATCATCACATCACATCGACCAATCCTCGCCCCATCGATGCCCCACTACTCCGCTGCTGTCTCGCCTCCCTTCGTAGTCGCCATCATCATCCCTGGCCTCCTTGAAATTCCTCAGCTCTTCAATCGTCCTTGCATATCTCGCTCTCATATCACCAGCAGCAAAATCAGTCCCTAAATTTCTCATTTCCTCTTTAAAAGGGAGCAGGGCAACGCAGAGAATGAGGTGGCGGTCAACAACTCGCTTGAGACATTGATCTAGCATGGCGACGCGGAGAATGAGCTAGATGTCTCCTCTATGTTGTGAATGTCTTGATAACTAAAGGGAGATGTGTTGATGGTTTAGAATTTGGTGGTAACAGAGATGGTTTCGAATCCAGCCAGGCTAAGACGAAATAGGTGGTGTTGGATCTGATTTTATTTTTTTGTCTTTATTTTATTTTTTTAAAATTTTATTTGGAATTATGACTTTGATTGGTGTTGTTAATGTTGAGATTGAGTTTATTTTTGTACGGGATTGATGGATGAGGAGAGTAGTGGTGGTCGACAATGATGGTTGCTCCGGACGGATTGTGGGACATACTAATTGCTCAGGTCGAATTCCGACAGACGTACTAGTTGTTATGGTCGGATTCCGACGAACGTATTAGTTCCGACCAGACGTATTAGTTGCTCTGACCGGATTTCGACGGACGTACTTGTTGTTCCGGTCAGACGTACTAGTTGCTCTGGTCGGATTTCGACGGACGTACTAGTTGTTCCGGTCGGACTTATTAGTTACTCCGGTCGTATTCCGACGGACGTACTACCTTTTTAAGAGACGTATTATTTTTTATAGATGTACTATTTTGTTTTATAGGCGTACTACTTAGGGTGGGATGGGAATGGGGTAGGGATGGGGTGGTAGCTTATGGAAATTTATGAAAATTAATGGTCTCTTTTTGGAATAAAATCAGCGGTACTTACCAAGTATTTTTCTTTTTCTTTTTTATGTTGTAATTGTGTTTAAATGTTAATCAATGTTTGTAAATCAATGTTTTTTTGTTCTTTTTGAATTATTCGTGGTGTTGTTGGGAATGGTGATGGTATTTGTTATATGCTTGTCTTGCTTCTTCTGGGAAGGTAAAATTTTCTCGGAAGGTGCTTGTCTTGCTTCTTCTTAGATGTGTGAAATAAAAGATAATGAATAGTTAGGATTTCACTGGTTATATACCGGTGTTTGAGCTATATATAATTATATGAATGTCACTGTCTTTTGTCATTTTTTGCTTCTTCTTAAACTTGTCAAGCATCCTGCGCATAGTAATTAGGGTTCCTCAAGTTAGGTCACTACAAGCCATATTTCTTTCTATTATATGTGCTTGATCTAAGTTGAGCAACGCTTGCTTGTATCACCCACGATATCTTTATGGAATAAATATTGTAGATTGCTTAATTAGCTGAGATATTGATGGGGTGTGGTCTTAATTTGTGTTTTTCATAGAGTTGTGATCGAACAGGCAGGCATGGCCGTGTATGGTCAAGCACGGCCGTACATGCTGTCTTCCTATTATTGCAAAGCACGACCTGGGCATGACTGTGTGAGGTCGCATGCCCGTGCGACATGAATTTCGTTTTCTCGTAACATGGCCTAGCATGACCGTGTGCGAGGGAACATGGCCATGTTGCGATTACTCCGTATGACGTGATATTTTCCTCCTTCACGAAGCATGACCCGGGCATGACCGTGCACGACGAGACATGGATGTGCATCATGGTTGATGATAAGATTAGATTTAAATCTTAAAGCTTTTATTTTGGGCCTATAAATACACATGTAACTAGAACTCCATCATCATTTTTTTGTAGTGAATTTTGTCGGCGGCCGTGAGTTTTTTTCCTTTCTAGGGGTTTTCCAAGTAAATTGTGCGTCTTTTCTCTTTTTCTATTAGAATATTTTCCCATGCGCTGTACGGGTTGAAAAATTATAATGAAATAATAGCATTAAATGACTTATGTCACAAAAAAATCGATAGATTAATTTTTCGTAAATTTGTATTTTAAAAGAATTTTTATTTTTTCAGTTTATTTTTTTGCTTCTTTTATGTGATATAGATAGCTAGTTTTTCTTTTAGAAAGAGATTGATCTATTTTTTATTTTATTTTGAATAGGTAATACTTGAATATTTTGATTGCTAAATATTATCGTTTATTTTTGGGTTTTAAATCACTAATCTAATTATTTATTTATAAAAAATATTGTATATAAAATCAAAGGAGAATTCTTCATATTTGTTTTTTTTTTTTTTTGCCTCTAAAAGAGATTGGGTAATATGATATAATATTAGATTAAATTTTTATTAGTTAAGATATATGTTAGATTAGATTTTATTTAATGCATTTTAGTTTTTTTAATAATATGTTTTTAAAATGACAATAATGTCTTGTCATATCGTTTGTCGTTTGTCGCTAAAAAAGATTGGATAATACGATATATACTAGTTTATTGTCCCTCGCGCTGCGCGGTTGTTTGATCATTGTTTTATCAATAGGAGAACAACAATGCATGAAGGTTTTTTCGTCTATGAGAACCAAAAGATAATGACGTAGTCTAACGGAAGATCAATTGGATAAACAAAACATCAATATAAACATCGAAAAATTGAAATTGAATTGAAAGTAGAATAAGATAAAGTATTAGATAAATTTTGAAATTTAATTGAGACCTATATGCAAGAAACATTCTCAAACTTTAAATAGAAATAGCAAACTGAAAAACATGGGGTTGAGTTGATGGCGTTTGGCTTTCATCGTCGGGTTTAATTCGTTTTCCCTCCTTAAGCGTTTTTTTAGTTTTTGATACTTTTTCTTCTATGTCACGTTTCGTCTTACGATTATTTATGATTGGCATTGTGTCGAAGTCTGATTCCAAAGTGAACGACATGTGTTCGATGTTCTGAGTGTGCTTTCCTTTAGCTTATATATATGCTTGGTCTTCTTCCAGTTTCACTTTTATGCCGCTTGTTGCTTCTTTGTTTTGTTCGTCAACGTCAAACATCTTATTGGCAGTGAATTCTTGATGTCCCTTTTTCTTATCGTGTTCAGTGAACTTGAGCTAGAAAATTCTTATTTGTCTGACTATTCTTTTTAGCAATACTGGGGTCGTCAATTTACCTACAATTTTTTGTATATTCGAGACTAGTATGTTGAATATTATAGACATTATGTACTTTTATTTTAACGGAATTTTGTTGGGACTTGTATTCTTACCTCTTCGTTTTCTGCTATTAGTTGTGTAATATCCCGAAAATCTCGTGATAAATTATTATCTTAAATAAAAAAAAATGTATTAATGAATGTTGCAATTCAAACAACAGGGTTATAAAATTCGTTTGTCAAAAATCATGACAAAGTATGATAAGGATCCAAAAAAAATTATATAAAATTTAGTTTCTCGATAATTAATATGAATAATAAATAATCGTACGTTATAATTTATTTTGTGTGGCTAAAAGACTTGTTTGATGATATAATAAGAAAAGAATATAAAATATGAATGAAATTCAATCTTAATATGCAAATATAGAAAAATACGGTCTTAATACAAAAATATCATATTTATACGAAAATGACCTAAACCTAATTTTGACACTTATTTTTCTTTATATTCCACTTAGATTAAAATAATTTTTCATTAAAAATCCACTAAATAACCACTAACTCTCCACTTAAATTATTTTAGTTAATTTAATTTTTTATACATACAAGTCATTTTCTTCCTCCAAATCTTTTGTAAAAAAACAATTAAACACCATTACCATATCATATTATAGTTAAAAAAAAGGAAGAGAGGAAGGAGACGTTTAAGGATAGGAGAAGAAGCTTGGCGGAAAGACGAATACGACGAGAATCCGTTATCATCATTAAGAGATGGTAACCCGTTTGATTATAAATTTTATGGAAAATTATATACTCGTTGATAAAATTTGATATTAATATATGTATTATTTTCACATGTATAGTTTCTAAAAAAAGTAATAAATCATGATTCGAAGTTGAAAATCTTAAGTTATAATCAAAACGTGCGGAGATGTCAATTTGTAAAAACCTGGTTATAGAGATAACTTTATTACATAATATAAAATTATATAGTGAGACTTATGAGACAAACCTTATATCAATGGAAAGGTATAAAAATATACTTTTCAGAAAAGCTTACAAATAATTATTTGGAGTTGTATATTAAGAGGTATGAATAAATTAGTAAAGTAAGGTCAAATTGTTTGAACTAACAGAAAATATAAACTTGAACTAATTAACTGCATTTATTGGTAAGGTTTTATGATGAAAAATTTAATCCAATAGAAATATTATGAAGTCTACTTTATATAGAATTTTATGAAATGGTTTTTGGAGCTGTATAAGAGAAGTTATATATTTAAACGTATCGAAGGGTCATGTTGAACAGAATATGAAAATGAACCGTTTTGATCTCGAAACAACTCCAAATATTCACAAAAATTTCTAATGATGATAAATGCATAAAATCATCATCATGGACTATCAAAATAAATATCAAAGACTTTTTCCAAAGCTTGTATCACCACATAACATTACTATGATGGTTTTTCAATAAGTACAAATAAATATACTTAATTCCATAACGTGAACAATCATTCACAAGGATGTGTCTTAATATGCATATCCTATTATATTATAGGACTTGGAGACGCTGCTCGTCGTCATTTAAGGACGAGGTTGAACGTGTGCATGTCAAGAATTATGATAAAAGATAACGTTTAGATTTATTGTGAGTGACGATGCGTATTATTATACCGTGAGTATAATAGTATGCATTGAAAACTTTGGATATAGCCCCTAAATGTGGCTGAAGTAAAATAGTGATTGTAACTGCTGTGTGTTGTGTGTTAAATTTTGAGTGCTGTAGAGTGTTGTTACAAGGTGTATGTTATGCCTTATTTATTGGTATAATGATGGTGAATGTGTGAAAAGAGTATAAATCCATAATTGATGAGATAATCCTGTGGTATAAAACACAAAGAGCGTTGTGTCTAACACATGTGTTATACAGTGACTTGATGGCGACATTCTTTCATCGACTTTTTGGTATGAGGGTATCTCACTACAGGAGATCCTGCACTCCGGTTTGGCTGATTCCCTTTCACGGATGTCCCTTTTGCTAAAGTTGAATAAAGCTTATCTATGAAATTGAATAAGTCTCGCCAAGGGCACAATTATAACATTGAGGGTATCTATTGTCTGTTGTCTCTGTGTGATTGACATGATGATAAATATATCCAAGTCTTGAGTGAACTGTTGAGTGCAGTAGTGCGTGAGACTTGAACTGGAGACCTGTCGTCTCACAGGTCTTTACTGTCATTACCATAAAGGATATGACGGTAGTAAATGACATGATAACGTCTGGAGTGTCGATGAACGTATGGATTCGAACGTTGTTACGTGGTATTAAGTGTGCTTATGTGACTAGTATAAATCATTGGTATGCTTGTGATGATAATTTTGAATGGTAGATTGGCATGATAATTCCAGAGTGCTGGAACAAAGCGTGCTGGCCCAGCAGTAGTGACGTCATATGCATCATTATTAAGTAATGAAAAGTCGGGGCGTTATACATCTGGAATGCTTTGTATTCTTGTCTTGTACGTATATGCAATCTCCATTGATTATTGTATCGGCATGTATTTTTCATATGCCTTTATAACCTTTATGTTTGTAAGTATATACATGCATCCCATTGTGAAAGCTTTATAGTATCTCTCTCGCATATTACAACGAATAACGGTCAGCACATGATAATTCTGCACCTCACAAAATAAATGTTTGTTCACACTTGTAAGAAACATACAAAAAAACAAAATCGAAACAAAAACAAAAACAAAAACGCTTTGTTCTGTTATACTCACACAATCGCTTGCTTCTATTATACCCATATAATCGCTTGGTTCGGTAATATATATGAAGTTATATCAGAATCAATCTAGGCTGCCATTGTGTTGGTTAAAGTTTTAATATCAAACTATACACACAAAATACACTTGATCGGCAGAAACTTGTAATCTGCATTGCGCTTTGTAGTTGCCTCTTTTTTGAGCTATTAACTGAAAACTGTGTGCTTGAAAAAAATTAAAATCATGAGCTTTTGCTGATAGTTAGATATACGTTGAGTTGCAAAAGTGTAGGAGAAGATGTGATATACGTTGAGTTTATCGATATGCCTCTAGTAGCTTGGGAAAATGAAGATAACACCAAACTTTACATGATGATAGTTGCATGCAAATAGCATCAGGGAAAAAAAAAACCTATATTTTTGGTAGTTCAGGTATTCCAGGCCTGGTTGAATGGTTGATCTATTTCTCCAAATGATTACATCATATATTAGGTGTTAGTTCTCTACTCGTAATTATTGTTATCATTCTGTCGTCGTGGAGCAGGCATCTAGTAGCTATCGAGTTGACAGTATCAAGTTTGTTTAGATAAGCAGTAGGGTTCAAGGGTTTGAGATTATGACATTTAGTTGGTTAGATAAGCAATAGAGTTCAAGGGTCGCGAGATATGTCTATCAGTACAAAGGATATGTACATGCCATCATGAAGAATTCAACACCAAAAATTTACAGATACAGCTTTGCTGTTGAGCTAAGCAAATTAAAATAGCAGGGAAGATCGTAAGAGGCTGATATAAACACAACATAATTACTAAAACATAGAAGTTTCAACTTATCGCTTCATCCACAAAGACTACATATGATCTGGTCACATCCAATTCTTTTGTAGCATTATTCCACATTCTCGTTACACGAACTCTCAAACACCAATCTTCTCTACCATCAATAATCAGTTTAGAGATTAAGGTAGTTTGCTTTGTCGACATTGTTGGTTGATGGATTAGGTTTTGTTGAGCAGTAAAAAGGACACGGCAAAGCAAAATTTGTGTTTTTGATTATAGAGTTCCGATGGTTTGTGTTATATATATTGTTTTATAGATATTTTTTTGGTTGTTAAATCTTTGTAAATGTTGGGAATAAAGCTAAAAGAGTATGAAAATCAATTAACAAAACTCTCACACTTTCTTATTATCTCAATGAAAAGCAGCAATGCTTACTATAATATAGCCTCACATACAATGGGAAAATAATGCTAAAATCAACAGCTAAATACAGAGCGTAACGAAATAACTTTTAACCGTATAACAAATCTAATCCTAAAAAATAGGAATTAGTTGCAACAATATTTGAAGCATTATTCAACACTCTCCCTTGCTTCAAAATTACAGACTTTAAGTCTCTTCCAGAGATGATCACGCTTGGCATAGAGAAGTGCTTTGGTGAGCACATCAGCAACTTGCTCTCTTGTACTACAGAACTTCAACACAACATCTCCCTTTGCTGTAAGGCTGGGAATGAAATGATAGCGGATGTCGATGTGTTTGTTTTACTATGAAAATCAGGGTTCTTCGTCATGGCGATAGTTTCTTTATTATCGCAGAAGATATCTGTCGGACCCTCTTATTCATGGAGTATATCAGCAAGCAATCTCCTTAACCATAAGGCTTGACAACTTGCTAAAGTTACAACACTATATTCAGCTTCCGATGATGATAATGCCACAACATCTTGCTTCTTCGCACTCCAAGAAATTGCACCTGATTCTAAGCTGAACATATTACTGGATATACTCTTTCTGTCATCAATACAACCAGCCTAGTCACTATCATAGTAGCCGACTAATCTGAATTTTGATTCTTTGGCATACCATATCCAAAACTCAATCGTCCCAGCAATGTAGCGTAGCACCCTCTTAGCTGTACCAAGATGCTGTTTGATCAGGTTATGCGTGTACCTAGACAACATACTCATAGAAAATATTATATCAGGACGAGTATATGTCAAGTAATTTAACCCACTAGTTAAGCTTCTGTTAAAGCTCGGATTTGTCGTACTTGTGTCATCCTTAAATTGCAACTTGTCATTTGCATTCATAGGTGTAGGACCAGCCTTATAGTTACGCAATCCAAATCTGAGCAAGAGATCTCTAGCGTATTTTCTTTGGTGTAGGAAAATTCCATCTTCAACCTGCTTCACTTCAAGGCCAAGAAAATATCTCAACATTCCCAAATCTGGCATTTCAAACTCCTTCATCATGCATGATTTAGATTCAGCAACCAAACTTTCAGAGGATCCCATGTACATCATGTAATTGACATGTATGCAAACGAGTAAGAAATCACCATTCTCATGCTTCTTTATATATAGCGTGGGCTCATTTTCACTCCTTATGAACCCATTTTGCAAGATGAGTCGATCCTCTTATACCATACGCGCAGTGCTTGCTTCAACCCGTAAAGAGCCTTTTTGAGCTTATAGGCTTTGTTCTCATTTCCTTGAACAACATATACTTCCTCTTCTAACTCCCTGTTAAAAAAGCGGATTTCACATCAAATTGATAAACTGGCAAATTCAGTTTTGCAGCAAGAGATAAATGAGTTCTCAAAGTTTCAAAGCGTGCCACCGGCGAGAACGTCTCATCAAAGTCAATACCTTGATGTTGTGCATACCCCTTTGCCACAAGTCTGGCTTTATACTTTTGTATTCTCCCATCAGCATGATACTTGAGCTTGCATACCCACTTGAGACCAATAGGTGTCTTGCCCTCTGATAAATCTATCAGTTCCCATGTTCTGTTATGCTCGATCGCTCTCATTTCTTCAATCATTGCAGCCCGCCATTCTTCCTTTCCTGTAGCTTCATCAAAGAAAGTAGGCTCTGCTGCAAAGATTCATAAATTTCCTACAGAGTTATGAATTCTTTCAGGGGTGTTTCACTTGATGATTGTGACAAGGCTGAACTCAATGGAGATGAGCTGGAGTTATTGGATGAGCCCTTGCTTGTTGGAGAAGAGCTGGCTGAGTTGACAGATAACGAATTTGTTGAAGAAGAACTTCTTGAGTTAGCATTTGTCATTTCAGCTTCAGGTTCAGGACCTGAGGCTTCATAATGGTTATAAACAGTGATTTTGGTGTCGACCATCTCTGAACTGAAGTCCCAACATACTTCTTCATTGAACACAACATTCCTGCTTATCAAAACATTACCACTTATCGGATTATATAACCTATAAGCTTTGGATTATGAGTTATACCCGACAAAAATATATTTTTCAGATTTATCATCAAGCTTTTTTCGAGAATGAGAATTAACCAAAGCATAAGCTATACATCCGAAAATTCGTAAGTGGCTAACCTTCGGTTTGTTACCTCTCCGTGCCTCATATGGCGTCTGATTGTACACCATCTTTGTAGGCGAGATATTCAGCAGGTACACAGCTGTGGCGATAGCTTCGGCCCAAAAGTGCTTTGGAATCCCTCTTGCTTTCATCATACTTCTGGCCATTTCAACAACAGTACGATTCTTCCTCTCAACTACACCATTTTGCTCTGGTGTATAAGGCGTTGTAAGCTCTTTGTAAATGTCATTCTCTTCGCAGAAAGTGTTGAATTCATTTGACATAAACTTATCGCCTCTTTCCGTTCGAAGAGTCTTAATCTCACAGCCGCTTTGCATCTCTACAAGAGACTTGAACTTCTTGAAATTCGCAAATGTTTCTGATTTGAATTTCAAGAAATACACCCAACTCATGCGACTATAGTCATATATGAACAGTAGAAAGTATCGACTTCCACCCAATGAATCAACAGACATGGGGCCGCATAGATCAGCATGTACTAACTCAAGACATTCCGAAGCTCTCCATGCCTTGCCTACTGGAAACGAGGCTTTGTGTTGCTTTCCATATACATATCCATCACAAAACTCTAGGGTATCAATTTTAGGCAAACCAACAACCATGTTTTTATTACCTAATAATTGTAACCCTTTCACGTTCAGATGACCATATCGCAGATGCCACAGAGTAGCTTTTGTACTTTCATTAGCCACCAATGCACTATTGTCCTTGTCAACCGACACATCAAGTGGAAACATTCTGTTTCTGGTCATTTGGATCTCAACTATTTTTCTTTTTACCAGACTTCTCGTCATGAATATTGCATCACCCATTTTCAAAGGAAATAGCATATCCACCAGCTATCAGTTGTCCAACATTCAACAAATTATGAGCTAGAAAAGAAACGTATTGTACATCATGGATAATGTAAGGACACGAAAAATTCCGTAAAATTTAGTTTCACTATAATTAATATGAATAGTAAATTATCGTACGTTATAATTTATTTTACGGGATTAAAAGACTTATTTGATGATATAATAGGGAAATAATACAAAATATGAATGAAATACAACTCTAATACTCAAATATGGGGAAATACGATCTTAATACGAAAATACAGTATTTATACGAAAATGACCTAAACCTAATTTTGGCACTTATTTTCCTTTATGTCAATTTTTACTCCACCTAAATTAAATTAATTATCCACTAATTACCCATTAAATATCCACTAAATACGCACTAATTATCCACTTAAACTATTTTAATTGATTTAATTTTCTATAAATATAAGCTCTCCTCTCCTTGAAAATTTCTTACAAACACAAAACAAAACACTTCTTACCGTGCAAGAGAGGAAAAGAAGGAGAAGTTTGAGGAGAAGAGGAGAAGCTAGGCGATAAGACGAGTACGACGAGGATCCATCACCGTTATTAAGAGAAGGTGATCATCTTGATTAGAAATTTTGTGAAAAATTATACACTCCTTAATAAATTATGATATTAATATATGTTGAATTCTCATATGTCTAGTATCTAATGAAGGAACGATTCAGAGTTAGGAATCTTAAGATATAAATCAAAATGTGCGGATATGTCAATCAGTAAAAAACTGATTACAGAGATGATTTTGTGGCTTGATATAAAACTATATAGTAAGATTTATAAGACAAATCTTATATTACTAGAAAGATATGGAAGTCTAGTTTTCAGAACAATTTACAAATAAATATTTGGAGTTTTATGTAGAGAGTTATGAGCAAATTAGTGAAATAAGGTCAAATTTTTTGAACTACCAAAAAAATATAAATTTGAACTAATTAACTGCAATTATTGGTAAGGTTTTATGATAGAAACTTTGATTCACTGCAAAACGTATGAAGTCTATTTTATGTAAAATTTTACGGAATAATTTTTGGAGTTTCACAAGAAGTTATAGATTTAAATATGTCGAAAGGTCAAGTTGAACAGAATCTATGACACTCGTTGTAGAGGTCGAAAACTCATTCCAGAGGCCGGGATATCGACGCCGTTCCAGAGGTCGGGTTGTCCATCCCAGAGGTCGGGATGCCGTCTTAGAACCTTCTGGATCGAGAATGATCGTTTTGACCCCAAAATAACTCCAAATATTCAATATATAAAATAATCATCATGGACAATCAAAATTAGTATCAAAGACTTGTACAAAACTCAGCATCACCTTATAATATTAATATGATGGTTTTTTACGAAGTACAAACAAATATGTTTAACTCCGTAACGCGAACAAACAATCACAAAGAAATATATTAATGTGTGAATCCTATCATGTTGTAGGACCTGGAGACACCGCTCGTTGAGATATAAAGGACAAGCTGAGCGTGTGTGTGAGAAAGTTGCAATAAGAAGGTAACGTTTATATTTATTATGAGTGGCGATGTGTATTATTATATTGTGAGTATAATAATATGCGTTGGAATCTTTGGTCGTAGTCACTAATTGTGGCTGACATAAAATGATGAATGTTACATTTAGTTATATTCTGTGTGACGATACGTATTATTATACCGTGATTATAATAATATGCATTAAAATCTTTGAACGTAGTCACTAAATGTAGCTGATGTAGAATACTGACTGCAATTGTTGTGTGCCGTGATAAGATGATATGAGTGTTTGTGTTATACTTTGTTTACTGGTAAAAAGAGGATGAGTGAGTAAAAGGAGTATAAATCCATAATTAGCGAGATAACTCCATAGTATAAAACACAAAAAACGTTGTGTCTGTTGTTTGTGTTATACAATAACTTAGTGGTGACATTCTTTCATCGACCCTGTGAGGTCGTTTTGGTATGAGAAAAACTCACTATAGGAAACCCTGGACTCCGGTTTGGTTGATCACCTTTCGTAGATGTCCCTTTTACTAAAACTGAATAAAGCTTGATAAGTTGAAATTGAATAAATCTCGTCAAGGGTACAATTATAACACTGAGGATATCTATTGTCTGTCTTCACTGTGTTTTTGAGATGATAATTGTGAATGTCGGATTGGTATGATAAAGTTTCAGAGTGCTGGAACAAAGAACCTAAGTGGTCTTTTTCCTTTTCTTTTCTTACCTTCTTTTTTCGTATAACCCTTGGTAAGGGGACCGGCATGTTATTGAGCTCATATGGCTTACGGTTACTATTTTTTTGTGTTTTTCTCTTCTCTGTGTTTTCATGAGCAAGAGACGACGGACAGGTGATATAGGTTATGGTGCTAATATGCATCTACTATATTATGGTTTATGAAGTAAGTAAAATGTGTAATAAATGAGAAGTTTCCGTTATATTTGATAATAGTATTGGTTTATATCTAAGTGAATTTTATTTATTTTTGTATCAAAATCGGTTAAGTAATTTTTGTCTAGCTGGGGTGTTGGGACTCAACGACAGTGACGTCATTTGTATTGTTATGTATTAATATATTTTGCAAAATTGGAGCGTTACAGATAAGCTTTACATTACCATGAGAAGTCTTGACAGCAACGATACCCCTTGCCTCCAACTTTAACTGACTTGCCATTTTCGAGCCTAACTTCAAATTTTTGCGACTCATCGAGCGCCTTAAATAATGACCTTGAGCCCGCCATGTGGTTGGAGAACCCACTGTCAATAAACCAAACATCATTTGCTAGTGCACTTACAGGAGAGTGAGTCAAGAACAATAAAGCCCCAGAAAATTGAGATCAAATAAATATTAATGAGTATAAAAAAAATTGTGACCCAATAATAATTGTAATTGATAAACGTAGAGAGAATATGCATCTCCTCCTTATATAATAAATTAAAAGAGAGAAACGAATCTCATTTCAAAGTTTTGAGACGTAACGTTACGTACATAACATTAAAACTTGTGACGAAGGTATGATAACTTTTATCGCGGAAAAATTTGAAAAATTATATGTTAATTAATAACATGATTTTCTGAGCATTGTGGTAAAATTTGAGTGAAGGCTGTGGGAGATGTGGGATTAACTGATCCTGCGATTAAACGGAACGAGGATGTTTTTTTTTAATTACCCCACCAATTCCCTTTCCCTCTCTTTTCCTCCCACTCACCACTTCTTTACTCCCCGCCTAACTCTTCCACCAAGCCCACTACTCCCTTCCACTCACTCCACCACCAAGCCCACTACTTCCTTCCGCCCACTCTTCCGCCCATCCTCATCACCAAGGCCATCAGCATATCTCCCTCACTCTCCTATTCACTTCACTCTCTTTTTCCTCTTGCTCTCTTCATTATTTTGCTTTCTTCCATTGTTTCTTTGTCTTTTTAGCTCAAGTAACACAGCAAGGTGGTTGAGAAGATAAGGACACAGGGAGGATCATCATTAGAGGAAGGAGAATAGACCGAGAGAGAGGGACACGAGCCACAAAACAAGGAAGAGTGAAGTCGAGCTAATCATGTCAAAGGGAAGTAAAACAAGCTCAAATCTGTTTCAACAAGAGGGTGAGCTTTGCCTTCTCTGTTCATAACCTCTAACTGATCATATGTGATCAAAAAATAAGGAAAATAAAAAGAAAAACAGGCCACGGACAAAGAAACGTGATACTTGAAGACGAGTTATGCTCGTGAGACCCGAGACCTAAGGTTATGCGCATCAAACAAGCCCAAAATTGAACAAAAATGACAAGAACTAAGTAAATATTATGTTTATAAAGTTTTAGATCATTTAGGATTGAATTGGTTGGGTACAACACAAAAATTAGTAAACCAGCTAGAGGTGTTTCTGGACAGCTTTGATGTTTGACATTAGAACGTATTTTTACCCTAGTTAGAGCCTGATTCAGAAAATGAGTCTTGAAACAAAGTTGTAGAAAACTTCTTGAAGTTTCCAATGAGTCATGGATCACTCAATTTGGTCGAGAAACGAGGAAGTTATGCGCATTTCAAATTAACACAGGAAACCAGAAATCTGAACGCGAGCACACCGCCTGAAATCTGGCACCGCCTGAGTTCTGACATCGCCTGAATTCTAGCACTGTCTGAATTCTGATAAAAGGCTCACAGGCATGAGCCTCCCTGTTTTAGGGCTAAGGTTTAGGGTTTTAGCCAAGTAAGACGTGAATGGCAGTCAATAAAAATAACAAACCGTCTATGACCGGAAAGAGCAACAATCCGAGATGGACCCCAAACCAAAGAATAAATAAGCATGAAAGGAGCAGCACTCTACCTGGAACAGTCCATGAGAGGTTTTTCAATGTATTTTATACGTCGTATCAATCCATATACGTATTATGACTGTTAAGATACAGTATTTGGACAAGAAAACGTGGAAAAATTACGTAATTAATCGTACGTAGAGCCAAAAGGGATTTAGTTTGAATAAAATACGCGTTTGATTGTATAAAAGACGAAGAATATAAAGTTTCAATAAAAGTATGTAGTAGTTTACGTATTTGTGCGATATACGTAAATACGTGGAAATAACGAAATGTACATAAGAATACGTAATGATGTAGTAGACGTATTTATGGACATATAATACACATGAATACGTAGAAATAATGAAATATATGAAAGAAATATGTAGTAACGAACGTATCGTACTTATACTGTGCAGGAACTGAGACATAAACTGTTTTTCCTTTGGTATAACGCAAACAACCCGAGTCTCACATAACAAGGTAACATTTAGATTTCTGATTTGGATGGCGATACATATTAATATACTAGTTGTATATTAACGCGTGATGGGTAGTTTTGCCCTGTGCACTGTGTTATGTTGTGCTGTGTTATGTTTGTATTTCCGTGTTATTCTATGATGATGTGGTAGCACTTGTAGCATACGCAATTCATGATAACCTAACCATGATAGTCCTAATGCTAGGATTTGGGTAGGTTTTTCTCCGTTCACCCTGTACGTTATATGAATGTGATAAAGACGAGTGCTAGGTTTATAAGGTTTGGCACACGATAATGAACAAAAAGGTTAGGGTTAATACAAGTTAATCCTATAAATGATGTCATGTTAACGATGAACATGCAAAATAGGAATGAATTCATGAGAGGTGAGGTTAAACTCTGAGTTTGTTAATCGTACTGAGTTGTTACACTGTGACTTGGGAAAGATGTCAGGTTAAACTCTACAGGGATGAGTAGTAACGACTAATCATCATATGCGCGTAGACAACCCTGTGAGGTTGTCAGGTTGTGGGGTATCTCGCTGCAGGAGACCCTTGGACGTCGTTACTGATTGATCTCCTATTTTGAGTGATCTCGGACTTTAAGTTTCTAAAAGAAACTGTGGATTTACATGTTTAGCCAATGTCACAGTGTTAACAAGAGGGTATCTGTGATCTGTCATGTATGTTAAAGGTATGACTGATTTTGTTGTAGTTTCAGGATAGATTGTTCTCTCTTTTTTTCCTTTTTGTGCTTCCCCTAAAGAGCGGGTCGGCACGTTATTGAGCTCGTATAGCTCACGGCGTTGCTTTTCTTCTGTTTCTTGATTTTCATCTTTTCAGGTGCAAGACTTGAGGAAGGATTTTGATTAAGTTATGATCCTGTTTGTAATATTAATGTTTGGGACAACATTTCTAAGTTTCTACAATTTTAATATGTAATAAATAAATAAACTTGTGGATCTAATTTGAAAATATTTTAAATGTATTTTCATTTAGATTTATTCTAAACCAAGTTAAGTTAGATCGCATGGCTAAGTTTTGTGGGATTTTAGCGACGGTAATACCACGTGGGTTTTCAGCAAAGGAAATGAAAATCGGGGCGTTATAGTACATTTCCAATGTTATTCTAGTTATATGGAATAGGCAATTATAATACTCCATTTGTTCCGACAAAATTACAACATTTATTAAATTAGATCGTCCCAATTAAATTATAAATTTATCTTATTTGAAAAAATTTTTCTATAAAAATACCAAAACATCATTATTATTTATTTTATATCACATCAATTTATCCCATCATGTTTTTTCCTTTTTTTTTTCTCACTTCTGTCATTCACAAAAGTTAAAGAGTAATTTAATCTTTACATAAAAAATTAATATACACATAAATTATCATATCAAATCAAATAATTATAATTCCATTTGGATAGTAGAAATATTTAACCAAGTGTACATAGGAAATGAGTTATGGGCAATATCCTAGGAAAACGTTGCATTGCAGGCGGTTACAATTGGGGGCAGAAGGGTCCAAAATCAAGGGGCGAAGTATTATTAAAAAGATAAGGGATTTTTATAAATAAACACATTAAATTTTAGGAATTTATAAAATGATAACTCATATTTTTATATTTATAAAAATATTATCAAAATCATATAAAATTTATATAATATCTGTTGTCGTAAGTGAGTTCATCGACTTTAACAATTTTTGATTTTTTTTTCTTTTTTCTTTTTTTTTTTTCTTGTTTGATATTTTCATATTTGCACCCAAAATAATAATAATTATGATTTGCGTGGTTTAATTGAGAAATTTAATAAGATAATTAAGATTTTAAAAACAAAAAAAATTGACCAAATTGAAAAAATAATGTGAATAAAATAGGTTTTATTACAAAGGGATCAAAAAACTATATAGATGAATACATTAGACATTAGGAAAAAAAGTCGTTCAAGATAATGGTTTTATTAAAACTAACAGTTAGTTTTGAAAATATCATATGATTTTAGTATTATTTTTAAAAATATCATATGATTAGAGTAGTGTTTTTGAAAATATCATATGATTTGAATAGTATTTTTATAAATATGAAGATTTGAGGTGATTTTTGTTTATAAGTTTCTACGATTTGAGATGATTATATATAAAATCCCCAAAAAATAAAGGTGCTTTTGTATTTTTAAACAAAAATTTGAGTTGTAATATTTTTACTTTTTATTTTTGGTCAAATGTGTTGTAATTTTTGCGCATTTAAACGATGTGTTGGCTTTGGGAAAACAAAAAAGTGATTATATATTTTTTTCGTCCCATTTATTTTATAACAGCATATATCTTAAGGTATAATTTAGTACGATCAAACATCATTTTCTTATAAAATTATTATGAGACACTAATGATAGATTAAGTTATGAACTTTAATCCTGAGCCATTTTGAGGTTTTTTTGATATCATTAAGAATAAAAACAGAACACTTCAAACTACGTGCCGTTACAAAAAATATAGGAAGAAGGGAGTATTTTCTCCGTCCCACATAATTGTAATGACATGTATTTTGACGTCTAATTTAGTATGATCAAACGTCGTTTTTTCATAAAATTGTTGGAAAACACTAATGATTGATTAATTTATGCACTTTAATCCTATATCAATTTAAGATTTTTCTCACATCGTTAGGAATAAGAACGAAACACATCGAAATACGTGTCATAATAATTTATGTGAGATGAAGAAAGTATTTTTTTAAAAGAGAATTAGTACCTATTAGTCATCAAAACCTAACATATTTCTCAATCAATCATACTCTATTATCTTATTTATCAATTAATCATTTATCAAAAATAAAAGACCTTAATACCTTGATATTTAATAAAAACAGTAAATCATTGTTAAAATCAAAATCGATTGACAATAAATAAATTTAAGATGATTTTATAATAAATAAATTTTAGAAGTAAGATCTTTTGATGATTTAAGACGGAGAGAATAATCAACAATTGATTATGCTTGTAGACACGTTCATGAACTGCGTCCCTTCTCAGGGAAGCTTTGAACAGACCAGCCGTGCACAACACACCAGTTAGTAATGAAAATCAACGGCTCAGATTTGTTGTCTGGTTTGCCCATGAATTAGATCTACGGCTACAAGTTTTTAGCTTGACCGCCGCACCTAAGAGATTAAGATACGTGCAATGGAAGCCACCTAAATACATACACGCATACATATACATACATATATATTTAGAAGAGATCAACAAAAAATAAGATGCAAGTAAAATACACCACCAAAAATCTTATTGTATCTTCATCTCATTAAACAACACTGGATGTATCTTTTATCTCATCATAAATGAAAATGCATCAGTTCTATTGGATTGTGAACTATGTGTAAGATGAACGTTTTGACTTTTTTTTTCTGAATACCCTCATCCTAGGAACTACTGTAAAAATTTATAATTAAAAAATTGTATCAATCTCCTTGTCAAAAATAAAAAAAAATTAAAAAAATTGTATCAATCAAGAGTACGAGGGAATTTTAAAGATCTTGTTTGGCGCAAGTTTTTATTATGGTTTAATGAGTCTTTCTTGAGTATCATGTTTAAGAGGTTTCTTTAAAAAAGCTAATAAAGGAGTTATTCTTGAAAGAATAATTAAGGGGATTGATATTTTCAAATTCTGTCAAGACAACACACGAGTATGAGGTATTTTTGATAAAAAAAAGATTAAATTCTATCTTGATAATATCAATGTTCATAATTAATAGGGAAAACGGATTTGTAATTATCCACAAATACGTTTATTTGTGGCTATATCTCGAGATCAAGGGTTAAAATTGAATATTGACTCTCTCTCTCTCCAATTAATGTAAAAAATGAATTTTCAATCTCAACTGTTAATTTTCAAATCCAACGATATAGTCACAAATTCACCAAGTCCTAATTAATATGCCAAAAATTATAAATTAATACTTCATATACACGGAGTGATCTTCCTATTTTGATACTCTCACAGTCCCAGAATAAGTATAATATTTTATTCTTTATAATTTAACACACATTGGAGGGAGTTGCGTTATTCGTCTTTACGATGTAAAAAAATTATGTCCTGTCTCGAAATTGAAGTACATAACTTAAACTATCATTAGTATTTCACGATAATTTTATTATATTATAAAAAATGATGTTTAATCATTCCATAACGTAAGTAAAAATTTATCTCGACATACCCCTAAGTCAAACATTTGCTTTTATTCTGGGATGGAGGGAGTATATCAAAGGTTATGTGTAGAACTTCAAAAGTACAGCGGATGAAATGCAATTATCCCAGTAATCAAATAAGAATTGATTTAAATGATCTGGTGGCATACTAGACATAAATGCAATTCATTCCTAGAAGGGCATTTTCTTGCATAAACATGCCTTTCCCTTAACTAGTTCAAGTCTTACCTTTTCCTTTTTCAAGAATATAATAATTGCATAACTTGACGTCCAAGCAACCCATCATTTTGTTTTCCAGATAATTCCCAAACTTATAAATCCAAATTAATTTCCACCAAATAATCTTCTCTCTTTCTCTTTCAAATGTACATCAAGAGCTTGCAAGAAGCCAGCAACCTATCAAAGCAAGCAAGCAACCATCAAAAAACAGAAAAAAAGAAGAAGAATTTTTCAAGGAATTCAGTTCCTTCATAACTTAGCCAAGCAAGATCATAACTTAGATCATGTTATATTGATCGTCCGATCGATATATCAGACAGGTTTCAAGGCATAAAAACGTGAAGAAAACATCCTCCTTTTCATTCTTTCTTATCCTACAATCTTTTTCTTGTTTGTTTGGCACCTTTGCTTGTCTTACAATTCATATCACCATATTCGCAAGATACCCTTTAGACCATATTACCTATTGATCAAAATAGGAAGCGATAGAGCTTGCGATATATGATCCGTATATGCACAAGAACGATGAGGATGGCATGGTCGGAGGAGAAAATCCTTCGTTTAAGCTCTTCTTCTTCTCTGTCCTCTCCCAAGATGGCCACGGATGCAGCTGCTCAGATCGGGGCAAAGTTTAATGAGTTTCGTAGTAGCATGACCTGCCCGTCTTGCGGACATCTTATAAGTATCCGACCTCATGATCAGGTAACACTAAA
>JAOVYX010014768.1:0-30791 GCA_035668315.1 Drosera spatulata
TAAAAATGCAATTTAGACAATACAAAGGGAATAAAAACAAACGTTTAGAATAACGAAATGATGTGTGATTTCATACATATCACGTATATATAGGAAATGAAAAACAACCGAAATTCCATCAAAATAGCAAGATAAGATTGTGCAGTTTTCATAGGACGCTCCGCCCGTGAGTGGATGGCACAGTTCGTGTCCATGGTGCACCGCCCCGTGCGCATATCCCTTCTGTCCGTGCTCAAGGAATTCCAAAAATTAGGTTGCACGGTCTGTGCTCAACAAGCACGGCCCATGCTCTGTCAAAAAATTGTATAGTTCGAGTTTTATGCTCCAACAAAAGGTAGACATGTCTCAGCTCATTCACAATCAACCAGAAATTCAAAAAATCATGCTTCAATTCTCCTTCAACACAGCTCACGATCAGAAACACTCCAAACTCTTCATTCCTGCATGAAAAATAAGAAATACAACAGCATCGATGCTCTAAACAATAAAAAGAACTAAAATGACTCAAACTGGAACTAAAACAAACAAAAACACATAACGTAAACTAATAAAATGATGTATGTTTACACACACATCAAATTTCCCCAAACCAAATATTTTCTTGTCCCTAAGCAAAAAAAAAAATGAGAAACTTGAAACAACTACATAAACAAGTGTCATCACACATATTTCTACAGGTCATTTCATTATTCCCTTATCACCATGCACACTACATGTAATTATCCTAATAGCTTTAAACGATCTCTTAGCAAGGCACCACTCTCCAGCCCACAATGCTCGTGAGGAGCATATCAACACTCTCATAAAGCATGCAAGGACAAAAGTTCAACTCGAATAAGACAATCAACAATAACCATTCACATTCTAACCACTTTCTTACCCGAACTAAGGGTACATTGCATCTCATTTCAATTATTAGGCCAAAAAAAAATATTGTATACTTTGAGTTTTGTGTTCCAACAAACGGTAGACACGTCTCAGCTCATTCACAATCAACCAGTACTTCAAAAAATCATGCATCAAATCTCCGTCCACACAGCTCGTGATCAGAAACACTCCATACTCTTCATTCCTGCTTGAAAAATAAGAAATATGGCAGTATCAACGCTCTAAACAATAAAAAGAACTAAAAGGACTCAAACTGGAACTAAAACAGACAAAAACCTATAACTTAAACTAAGAAGACGATGTATGTTTACATCAATAGACCACCAAGTAATGGCATCAGAATGATAAAAATCGAGACGAACATGTTCCTCCGCAAACATCCATTTTCTCATACGAAAATGAGTAATCCGTTCTCAATAAACTCGAGCCTCTTCTACAGTTTAAACAATCTTTCCAAATTAAGGCAGTCATGACACCCTTGAAAATTTCTATATCTTTGATACAAAGTCGGCCATGGGTGTAATTATGGCGACTTCCACGCTCGTCGTAAAACGTGTCAATTTGTTTGTACACCGCTATAAATACTAATGTAGATATGAAAGTAGGGGTCGATCCCATAGGGAACAGAGAGTGTCGACCTAAACTCAACTTAGAATAATTTCTATCCTAAAGGGGGTAAAAGTAAAGATAGAATTTTGGGGGGTGTTTCAACTGTTTAAAAGGATAACTTAAAACTAAACTAACTAGATCGAAGAGAAGCTAAGAAAGAGCTGAGATATAGAGGAGTTTCCTTAAGTTGGGAGAAATATAGGGATGATGGTTGAATTCCTTTTGAGTCATCTAGATCAATCACGGATGTTTCTGGATTTTAGATGTAATTATTAACATGGAATGACTATAATGTGCTTTGGCTTAACTCACTACGTTCCTTATCTTCTAACTTCCAATTAGCATAGATAGTCAAACTAACTCAATTAATTAAAACCATTTCAATTAGCTCACACATGGTTTCACCAAAAGAGTTAATTCAAAACATGGAAAAACCATTCATAACATGAATAGAAATTAGCTTAAACTAATCATTCACATGCGTATAAAACCATTGATTATATATGACAATTAGCTGGAATCATATTATCTCAATTCACTATTGAATAAATCACTTAACGCGATTTATAGCTCTAATCAACGTATATTAGGTGATCAATCTAATAAACAGATGCTATGCAATAGTTCTAGCAGGTTTCATACAACATATTCATCATTAACATCTCTGATTTCAGTCAAATACGCATCATCTCATGATCTAAGGTCATCAAAGGTTCATCAACGCATCCCTACTAATGATCTACTCACGCATATCAATCAAACTAAGCATGGAATGAATCATATATTGAAAAATAGACATTCTGCAGAAAGTAAACATATGAGAACAAAGTTTTATAGCACACGATGTGTTCCAAATAGTTGTCCAATGCAATACAATGAATTGCGGATCTATTCTCCTCCAAAACTTGATCGAAACCTTTGTCGACTTCTCCTCTTCGCGTCTCCAACTCCTCTGATCGTCTCTGCCATCCTTGGTGTTCTCTTCCTGATTAGAAGAACCCTAAAGCATGTATTTATACAGCTGGGTCGAAGGCAGAGTGATTCGATGGCTGAAAATTAATGTTCTGCAACTGGAAAATAGTTGCAACCGCGACCCGATTAGTGTTACGCCCACGACATATTAAAATTCTGGAATTGTGCTGAAAATGACCGTCATGCCCGCAACCATAAGGCATCACGCCCACGACCTTGAGCCCTGCCCGCGACACTGCCTGTAGGGGTCACGATAGGTGTGCTGATCACCTAAAACTATTACAGAAATTACTAAACAACGTCCAAAAATTCTATAAACTTATACAACACACCAAAACTCACTAGTCTAGCATGTTGACATGAAATTTTTTCGGATTAGCTCCCGAAACACTTGAAACAACGATAAACTTGTGAATTTAGTCTTTGAGCTCATGACTCATCATTCTTCTTCATCTTTCTTCATTTTGTTCCAAATTTCACGGCCATCTGTCAAAAACATAAAAACGTAGCAGTTCCAACATTCTAAGACAAAAGGATGCTAAAAACATAAAATAGATGATACATGAGACATAAAACAAACATCTAGAGTAAAGAAATGATGTGTGTTTTCATACACATCAGATTCCCCTAGGCTAAATATTTGCTTGTCCCCAAGCAAAGTCTAGACTAAAAACAAAGAGAGAAACTTGAAATTAAGAAAAACTGACAAGACTAAAAAGTTCTATAGCTTGAGCATTAAAGTAATCAGATTGCCTCAAATTAACAACACAAAACACACGTTGAAGGAGTATTCATTACAAAGTCATCCTTCATCTCTATTCACACCGCATCTGGCTACCCCTCAAATCAATCCCTCTCATTGTCCTTCACACCTAGCAGATTTTCCAGAGATGTAGCAAGACAAAACTTTTCGAAAAATAAATTTCAAAATTCATTTATTCCACCCCGTTGCTTCTTTATATAGGATCATTCCCAAAGCCACCAAGGTCTCAAAGGAAGTTTAGATTTGGTACTGGATATGTATCTTTTTTTTTTTTTCCTAAGCTCATATTATCAAATACTACGTCTCTCTTTTTATCCGTAGAATGTAATTTTGATTACCGAGGTAAGGGACAAAGCATCTTTAAATATTGCTTTGTAATTTTTTTTCTTCTTTTTTTTCTTTTCTTTTTCTTTCATTTTGAGTAGGTCTAGAACATTCTCAAGTAACCAAAAACATCATGAGGGTTCCCTTGGAGAAATGGGTGTTTCATAAACATAAATTTAAAAATCCTTTTTTTTTTTTTTCAAAAACCACTCCATGCCCCCCTATAAATGGTGGATAAGTGAAAGATGGCATAAAAGGGAAACATGAAGGTTTTTTTTTTTTTTTTTTTGAAAAGTGTAGCTACGGTTCAAGTCACCACTTAAGCGCTATCTACACATGAAAAAGGTCATCTCATACGAATGTACTAGAATGATGTTAGTAAAGATCCAGGACTCCCTTAGAAATGATATTCAAACTTCATGTATTATTGCAACAAATGTCAAGGCATAAATCATCATTTTACTTTGATTAAGCCATAGATTTAAAAACAAAGGATTTTTTAAAAACATAAAAGTATCAACCCTAAAAATTCCCTAAAAACATAAAAATCATCATTTATATGACTCTAACAAAAATTCTAAATAAAGCATCAACCCTAAAAATTCCCCTAAGCTAAAGCATTACATTGTCCTCAATGTAAACATAAAAGTAAAGTGTAGAGGACAAAAGAATACCTGCTAGCAAAGGTTTACCCTAAAAACAACCAGCCCTGCGAAACCAGCTCCATATGTCTCTAATCATCCCATCCATCCCGCTTTGAAACTCCAAGATCGTTCGGATATGGTTGACCTCACCAGATGTTATCTCTAGGGCAAGCTTCATCTCTTGGATACTCTCCCTCATCAGCCTTTGATTCTCTTGAAGCTCTGTCATATGATACCTTAAGATAGTATAGCTGCAAGGAGTTTGAGCCATCATTGGATTGTTTGGATCAACAATCTGCTCGTCTAGTTCCTTGATCCATCTGTCAATACGTGCTACGTTGATTTCTCTTTCGTGTGGTAAGTTAGTGTTTGACATCTGACAAAACATAACTCAGCAATAAATATGAATCTCTCTTACTCTCTCTCGCACATATTATATATATGAAAGAGAGAATACAATAGAAAACATACGTAGAAGCATAATTAAGTAATGAAGGAATGAAAGGTGATGATCACATGGAACTAAGTTCATTACTTATGTTCGTTAAACATATGGTACGGGCATTAAGGGAATTTAGAAGAGTCAATAAAAATAAAACAAGAATGTATAAATCTGAAAGATTTATACATCTCTAAAAAGAAAAAATACAACTGGCTTAAAATAAAAACATAAATGAAATATCTAAGAATGACCAACCTCCCCTAAGCTAAGACAAAGCGCAGTCTCAATAAAAAAAATACGGACTCATGAATCTAGACTGAGTAACTAAGAAAAATCACATAGGAGGAGGCGGTGGTGGAATTCTGCATCTGGGAGACGGTCACGGCCGTGACCAATTATGTGTCACATCCGCGACTGGTAAAAAATCCGAAAATTGCCTGGAAAAATTAGTCGCGCCCGCGACATGTTGCTGTGTCTCCCTAAAACTATTAAAATAAAAAATACTAAACGAGGTCTAAAAATCCTAGAAACTTATACAACACTTCTAAACATGCTAAGCTAACATATCGACATGAAACTTTGCCGCATTAGCTCCCAAAACACGATAAACTTGTGAATTTCAGCCTTTGAGCTCATGACTTGTCTATCTTCTTCAACTTTCTTCATTTTGTTCCAAATTTTGTACCCATCTGTCAAAAATATAAAAACGCAGCAGTACCAACATTCCAAGACAAAAAGACGCTAAAAACATAAAATAAACGATATATGAGGCATAAAACAAACATTTAGAGTAAAGAAGTGATGTGTGTTTTCATACACATCAAGGCAACATTGATCAAGTCCAACCAATGATTAAACTTCACAACTGGAATGACCTTGGTAAGCATATCCACGGCATTCGTTTTAGTGTGAATCTTAACCGAGTCTATATCTCGAGAATCAACCCATTCTCAACATTATGATACCTCATATCAATATGCTTTATCCTTGCATGATAGACCTAAATGGCACTCTGATTGTCACACAGCAATTGAACACCTTCCTGCTTATAACCAAATTGCTCAACTATGCCTTTGAGCCATAATGTCTCCTTACCAGCCTCTGTCAAAGCCATGTATTCCACCTCCGTAGTTGACAATGCAACGACATGTTGCAACACAGATCTCCAACAAATCGGATCTCTACCGAACATGAACACATATCCACTCGTAAACCTTCTGGAGTCTAAGTCACCCGCATAATCTGTGTCAATTAGGCCAACAACTGTAATCTCTGTTTTATTGCCATTAAACATGATGCCATAATCTGTAATTCCAACCAAGTAGCGCAAAATCCACTTTATAGCATTCTAATTCTCTCTATCTGGATTCGCCATTTATTTACTAACTATACCAACAATTTGAGCGATGTCGGGATGGGTACAAAACCATAGCATATATGAGGCACCCTACCGTATTAGAATACGGTACTCGAGACATATACTCCACCTCTTTTTTTGTTTTGGGACACAATTGTGATGACAGAATGAATGGAGCTCCTAACGGTGTAGAGACTAATTTAGCATCTCGCATGCTAAATCTTACCAAGACCTTCTCAATGTAAGCTTTTTGAGTAAACCACAGCTTCTTCGCTTCCCTATCTCTTCGGATTTTTATCCCAATGATCTTCTTATTAGCACCAAGATCCTTCATGTCGAACTCTTTACTCAACATCTTCTTAAGTTTGACAATGTTTTTCTTCTCTTTTGTAGCTATCAACATGTCATCTGCATAGAGATTTAACAGCATTATCGAACCATCATCACAAAACGAGTAGTAAACACAAGGATCATACTCACAACGCGAATATCCATGTGTTACCATAAAATCACTTGTACCACTGCCTAGGAGATTGCTTAAGGCTATAACGATCTCTTCAACTTGCATACCTTTCCTTCTTTTACCTGGTTCCACGAACCTCTCTGGCGGCTGCATATAGATGGTCTCCTCTAGATACCCGTGAAAAAAAATTGTCTTCATTTCAAGCTAGTCAAGCTCCATATCATAAGCCGCTACCAATGCAAGAAGTAACCTGATCGATGTTGTGCTTCACTACCGGAGAGAAAATCTCATTGTAGTGAATACCCTCTTTCTGAGAGTATCCCTTAGCCACCAAACGAGCCTTGTATTTCTGTCCCTCCTGGATTCTGAACACCCACTTGTATCCCATTGGTTTCGACCCCTTTGGAAGTTCCACCAACTCCCAAGTCTTGTTCTTTCTTAAGTGAGTCCATCTCCTCTACCATAGCCACCATCCATTTATCATGATCAATGGAACTAATGGAATCTTTGTAGTTGTTAGGATGGCTCGAAACACCATTTACATGATTTGAGAAGGGGTCATCTGCATATTTTTTAAGAGGGGTCATGTGTCAGCGTCGAATAATTCAGGGTGATTTTGTGCACTTTTTCCAACCTTAATTGGATGCAAATAAATTCTAACTAAGCAATACATCGTGCTTCTCTAAGGATCATCTAATTGCATAAGTTGTGTTGTTCATGATATCTATTAATGAATTGTGTATGGTCTCCATTGTTGTATCATCTAGCTAATGTTTTTTTGTAAGGTTGAGCTGACTGTTGAGTCTTATGTCGCACATATGGTCTTGCAACTGTTTCCTGCTTGATTATAGTTGGCTGATGGTTTTCCCTTGCGTGAAAACTGATAAGTAACCCTGAATCATCATGTTTCTAGGATCCCTCTGGTTGGATTTGGAGAATGATTTGATGATGAATTGTTCACCTTGATCTCCATAAAGATTATGGATCATGTATGCAAACCATCTGATCATTCACATCTTTTGCGTACTGGTATCAGGTAATATTATTTGGTGGAGATCTATGTTGTAAGTAAAAGCTTTTGCTTCCCACGTAGTTCCATCAAATTGAATTCCAAGATAGAGTGGCGTAAGAGTGTGTACACAGCTTGAGGGGTGTTCAGTCTGTTTTGATCTAAATGCTCCAGGGGAAAAATAAGAGCATTTGCTAATGTTCAAAGCATGAAATTTGAAACTTACTCAGGCAAATAGGAAACCAATCGCTGCTATGCTTTGAAAGCATTGTACAACCCACCTATAGATATTTAGAAGACATCTGCCTATTCTTGACATATATGGAAAGCATTTGCCTATAGTTGACCAAAAGAACCATAATGAAACAAGTCTTTATCCTCGTGCACGAAGTTGACCGCATGAATACAACACAACTATTCTATTTAGTCTTACGCAAAATATATCTTGTGTGGGATTATGATAGTACGATTGACCACGCTCAATTTACCATTTGGTCTATACTTGTCTCATTGTGCAGTAGAAGAATGCGTTGGCTTTGTCTTCATACTTTCATGTCAAGATGCGGTTCCTATTCGCGCAGCTCGTTGCTTTTGTCCCTTGACAATAATGAGAGTCTTTGACTTGCCTGCAGTTCTGATGCCAATAAGTGACGCACAAAATCGAAGGCTGTATTAGCTTGGGAAGTAAGTTCTACTTGTGATGTACACGACCTAATGTCTATTTCTCTTGAACAACTGAATTCCAATTTGTAACAGGATGCTCACTTTTTATCGATCATGGATTGGTTACAGGAGTTCCAATACAGCATGCTTCAAGCCTGCATGTGATGCTTCAACTTGGAATAAGCAGTTGTGCGTAGTAACCTGCATCAACTCTTCTTGGATACAGGTGTGTGTTCATATCACTTGTGCTATTTTATCGATTTTCCTAGTCCTGCTTGAGTTCTGTTCTTTGGCAATTTGGTACTGAATGCTGGTTTGCGAAGAGAAGTTATTGCAATTTCCACCACCAATAGCATTTTGCATAATACAACACATGCATTTGAGCATCAGCCATCAGGGTAACTTAGCTAGTGACAACATGTGTGCTCATTGGGTGATATAGTTGTTCCATATTAGAAAAGACATATACCTATGTGTTAGGCTTGGTGGCTGTATGTGTATCATAGTTGTGTTCTCACATCCAAGGGGGAACAGTGTTAGAAATACTTGATGTATTGTTAGGCTACATGGAATTCTTCAATAGAGGATTTTATTCAGATTCATGCATATCATGGCAATAAATTATGTCATGAAAGCATAACAATGTTACTCACTTTGACTCTTCAGAATCGGACGCAGCATATAATGAACGGCTCAAGTAGTTCATTGTTACTATACAATATTTCTTGACTTTTCTCTGATAATCTTGTGTTTCTGTGATCAATTTTAAATTTTAGTGTTAATTATTTATAGATATATTTTTTTTCAACTTATTTCCTCAAAAGTACAGCGTAAGATTTTTTATTTCCCCGCAAATACAAAGCTTTCAAATGTAAAACAATTTCTACCAAACCTACCCTTCCTAACTCAAATAAATACACACCCCAAACCCTAGTTTTCTTAGACGTCAACACCACCACATCATCTCCTCATCCACCCTCACCCTCATCTTCACCTATCCTCTCTCTACTTCAACCACCATCACCACCGCGCCGCCTGTTCCGCTACCCCAAACTCCTACACCGTCGTCAGCTTAGCCGCCATTGCTGTATGCGAGCTTCGTCGTCGCCTCCTCGACCGTCGTCTCCTGTAGGAGGAGATGATAAGTGCATCGGAGATCGTGAAGTTGAATATGAAATCGCCATCGTCATCGCCTTCTCCCCGCCGCCATCGCACGAAGGGGGAAGAGGAGGGGGAATCATGGCGTACGACCTTCATCGTTGCCACCGTCGGCCCATCGCATGGAGGGTGAAGGCGTACAACTGATTTCGGACTAAAACCGGAGAGAGTACAACCGACAAGGCAGAGGATTTGATGTTGTGCACCGGCCTATCACACGGAGCGGGAAGAGGAGGGAGAATGGATGGCATACAATCGACGTCGTCTGAGGGAGTACACGCGGCAAAGATGTACACCCGATGAAGAGGAGGCTAATGATGGTGAGATTGGAGGCGGAGACGGGAATTCCAAAGAAGGGGTAGTAGTCAGGATTGAATTATTTTCTTTTCTTTGAGAGAAAGATATGAAATAACTTGTTTCCTTTATGAGAAGAATTATGAATTATTTTGTTTCTTTTGTAAATAAAAGAGTACGTTGGAAATGTATGTAGTATATTTTTGAACCTGTATTTGTAAGGAAATTAGAAAAGTACACTATATTAATACGGTAATAAATTTAGAAAAGTGTATGTACAGATAATTCACTCTAAATTTTATAGTTTAGGCGTATGACCAAAACTCCCTTAATTTAAGTTTGAACCATGACAAAAACGCTATGATTATATCTTCAACGGTGATGTATAATTTTAATTTTGGTTTCCATATAATTTACTTTTGTTCTCCGACGTAATCACCCATAATAATTAATCATGAAAAGAAGTCGACTCGTTTTTTGTTTTGTATTTGAACAATTTTTTACGATTTTCGGTTGCGGTTGTTGGAAAACAATCGAAGTCATGGCGTTTTCTTGTTTCATATAATTTTGAACAATTAGTTAATATCTTTCATATTATTTTATTGTTTGATAATTTCATTTCAATGTTTTAGTATCTCTATAGTAGAATAATGTTGACTAAATAGTTGTTTTGTTTTGAATATATTTACAGTTCACAATATTATAACAAGTTTAAAGTATATAGATGACAAAAGAGCTCATAACCATTTTATAGAAACTTTAAAGGTTTTAAGATGTACGAAGGGCTTGGATTGAAACCAGTTTACCTTTATTATCCTTGTTTCATCTTTGTTAAGAATAAGACAAATAGTAACAAAAGGAAAAAAGGTGCTAAAGTGTCTTTAACCAAGAAAGGTAAATGCACTCATAATAACACGTTGAATGACTCTGTTCATCATTAAATTTGCTCATAAATATTATCACTTATTCGTGTATTGTGCTCGTAAAATTTGAGGGTCATCCAGGATGCGTTCGGGAATGTTATTGTACATTTAAGAACTATTTTAAATCATTCACGTTTATGGCTTTTGGCTTTAAGGATTGGAGTGTTGGAATGAATTCAACTTTGGTTATCATATTTCATATGAGTAGATAATCACATCTAATGGCTGATTTCTTGAAAAATCGATGTCGTTTAGAGCGTTTTCATGAATGCCTTTAACTATCTCGACGAAAGACACTTTAACCCTTATAACGTTAAAAAAACTATTTTCATATAATAAGGATCGCCCAAAAAATCAAAGAAATGAAGCAAATAAAATTATGTAAAACATAGAGCACAAAACATTAGTTTCGCTAACCAACCTGGGTTGGTCTAGTGGTGTTCGACTCAATCTTCTTCTTAAAGG
Source organism: Drosera spatulata (assembly GCA_035668315.1). Taxonomy (NCBI): domain Eukaryota; kingdom Viridiplantae; phylum Streptophyta; class Magnoliopsida; order Caryophyllales; family Droseraceae; genus Drosera; species Drosera spatulata. The sequence goes on from JAOVYX010014768.1 coordinate 10,975, forward strand.
TCTAGTGCTCGAATCCCACTAACCTCAAAATCCAGGTTGGCCACGCCCGTTGACTTTGGTCAAAACTTTACCCGATGTTGGGGGGAGGGCCTTGTCAGTGTCCAGGGGATTAGTCGAGGTGCGCGCGAGCGGGCCCGGACACCCTCGTCATAAAAAAAAAAAACAAAAAACATTGGTTTCGCTAAGAGATACTGAAGTTGGTCCTTCATTGATACCAATACACGACACAACACACAAGATCTAAGCCAAGATGAATGAAAAATTAAAAGAGAAATGTCTTCTCTTCTTGTTAGGGTTTCAAAGTTCAAACATCAACAAAAACTGCATTACATGATGGCAGCTTATATATGAAGTCGAAAAACCCTAAAACCATAATTACGAAAATGCCACTAAGTATATTTATTAATGCTAAAATAGAATAATGCTTAAGAAGTCGTCCAAACGATATCGAAATGCCCCAAAACACCCAAAATCAGAGCCGAAGGCCCTAGATTCTTGTCCCCATGTCGTTTCACATGATATTGTCAAGTTTTGTCGCATTTCGAGGTAGTAACCTTGGATTTCTAAAAACCCAAACAGTGAATATGGATAGACTTCGTCATGCATCATCCTCCCCTAATATGGACATATTTGTCCTCGAATCCGACTTGTCTTCAACCTCCTCCAGCTGGTCTCCATCTCCATGAGACTAATATGGAAACAAGTCAGAAACATTGAATGTTCCAGAGACGCTATACTCCCTTAGCAGGACTCTGAATGGGCCATCGACTTTTGGCTGCAGCTTACCGAAACGCTCAACAGGAAATCGATTCTTGTTAAAATGCACGCATACTAGATCTCTTTTCTGGAGAACAACTTGCTTTTGATGACGATCAACACGTTGCTTATAGTTCGCATTCTGCTTGGTAACTCTGTTATGAATCTGAAAGTAAAGCCTCTTGATTTGCTCCACATAAACTTTTGCATTGGCACTGAACTGTTTCTGAACTGGAAGCGGCACAAGATTCAACGGTGTCAAAGGATTTCACCCGTAAACAATGTCAAATGGGGTTCTATCAATTACATGATTTATGGATCTATTTAAGGCAAATTCAGTTTGAAGCAGCACCACCTCCCAATACATTGGACGATCCTTGACCAGACCAAGCAACAAATTTCCCAAGCTTCGGTTCACCACCTCAGTTTGTCCATCTGTCTGCAGATGGTGTGAAGAGCTGAACTGTAACTTGGTGCCCAACAAACTCCAAAGTGTGCACCAAAAGTGGCTCACGAACTTTGTGTCCCTATAAGAGGTGATCGCTTTTGGCACTCTATGCAACTTGACGATCTCTTAAAAGAAGAACCGAGCTTAAGCTACTTGAAAACCATCGAATGCTTTGTAAGTAGAACAGAAGTGAGCCATCTTAGAAAATCATTGCAATACCCGAAAATTTTTGAGAATTTAAAAATAAATATATAGCGTTATGATTTTAAAATAATCCCGTTAAAAGGGTTATAGATTTAATCCAGAAAAATATTTGATTACTAAATCAAATATAACGATGGAATATTTGGGATGATTAGTTGAACGTGCCAATAAACATTATGAACGAATAACGTTACAACGTTATAACGTTATAAACGTTGCGCGTAAGGGCTAGCGATTTTAATCCCATAAATAATGGATTATGACTCGGGAGGTCATATTTTCGTATATGGGATAAATCTATCAATGCAAATAAATCATCGATGAATAAATATTACAAAATTTAGGTAAATAATGGATTGAATGAGACGTATCGTGGCACAGAACGGGGAATTTCCCACGCACCCACCTCCACTTCTCTCACTTCTTCCACTCTTCCTCTCCACTCCCGCACTCACTCCCACCACCACTCCATCACTCACCTGTCGCCTCCTCTCTGGCCAGCCAACGCAGCCACCAGCGTCGCCAACATCACCACCAACGCGATCATCATCATTGCCTTCATCACCTCATCACCATTTCATCGCCGCCACCATCTTCACGTTCATCGTCGACGCCACACGACGAAGGGCAACACTAGGACGAGGGAAGGACCAACGCCAGCTGCTCGACTAGTTAACATCAACGGATTCGTTCGTGTGATCGTGTGCAGCGTGGATCATCGTTAATCGAGATAGCCTCACTCGTCCGAGACGCCTCTTTTATTCGTTCACACGATTCAAGTACGTCCGTGCATGTGTGGGTAGCTTTTTGGGTAGCTCGGATGACGATTGACATATTGTCTATATACTCCGAGTTGGTCATATACTTGGACTTGTCGTTGCTTTTGAGTCGAGTCATGAACCCTAAATAAATGCAAAAGAAAGAAATGACTCTTAAAAACGATACGAAGCCATATAAAGCAATGTAAAATGATGCTAGTTGATATGGCGCCCATAATTTCCTATATATATAAAAATATTGTAGGGACTTTCGACGTTCGTCATAGCCGTTACAGGAAGTTCCCTGTAATTGGGATTCATACACCTGAGGTTGCTGAGTTTTATTAGCTCACGGTTATGTTTTTCAATTGCACGTATGCCCCCAACAGCACCTAAAGGCACTTAGTGTGAGCTTGTATGCATATGGATTAATCCACGTACTTTGGATATTATGACAGATCAGATGTCTATATTGCTTAATGTAATAATCGATGTGCATTGCTTCTGCTCCAATGCTGTAATTAAAACAGGTATTCGAAGTTGTAAGCTATGACTATGGCTACTATTTATAGTTTCCTTGACATCTATACCCCTAAACCCATTCGGTTTATTCAGTCTTATCACGGACTGGGTCCGTGACGGCATAACACCCAGGTGTCATCCGGTCCAGGAATCCGGGGGCGTTACAATCAGTCAACCACCACCATATTTGAATCGTTGTACCGTTGCGTACGCGGTAGCTCCAACACAAAGTCAAGACTGACATCCTCCCATGATGCTACTGGAATAGGAAACGGTGAATACAGCCTTGCATTACTTCCCCACACTTTGGCTGAATGATATTTTCTCGCGTACTAACAAAATTAACCACATCCCGTTTTATCCGCGGCCAGTAAAACCTCTCCTTAACCCGTGCTAAGGTCTTATCAACCTAAAAATGTCCAGCCAAACCACCATCATGGGTCTTTAAAATAATAGCATCCCTCAACGAGCAAACTAGCAACACAATCGGTTGCCCCTAAACAAGAATTCATCCCGAAGTAGGAACTCTTTGAATGGAGCTGATTGACACACCTCCCATATACTTCAAAGCTGAGGATCTTGCTCACACAACTGCTTAAAAGGAATCGAGGCCAAGAACTTGCACCTGCATAGAGGGTAGCAAATCGTATTGTGTTAACAATACTGGATGTTGGATGATTTTTGCAGACTAGCGTTGAGATTGAAAAAGCAGTCCAAGTGGAAGAGCAGCTTCTGGAAAAATAGTAGTTCTCAGTTCGTGAGCAGTTCGATGAGTAAAACAATTCTCCTAGGTCACCACGTCATCACCCTGGTTAGTCACCAATACATCACCCTTCTTTGTCATAGCACCACCAGCATCATCTTTCTCAGTCACCACTGCAACATCAACATTTTCAGCACCAACACCCTGCAATTCCCCCTCACCCCGTTGCTAGGGTTTTGGGATCTGAGGGAACTTCGGATGTTTTCTCCTCAAACGACTCAACAGTGTCTTTGGCATCCATAAACTCATCACTGTCATCACCAACACCTTATCCATCCTCCTTTGTCTGATCATCAACATGCATGGCCTCTGACTAAGGAACCGTCTCTGTTGGAAGAGTCGGATCTGAGATCATCTCGACTTCTTTCTGATTTCCCCCTAAACTCATCCCTTATGTGTCGTACCAAGGCAGCATCACAATCTCAGGTGGTGGTGAAACTGCCCTGATTGGCTTGGCTTTCTTTGGTTTGGGTTCTTTTAGGGCTTTACACTCGTACTGCCGTTTTGGTTTGGCAGCCTCTGCTTCGGTGGATTTCTGAGCTCTTGTGCGAGGCATGGTTGGGGAATTTATGTGGAGGGAGATTTGGTTGGAGGAGATAAGGAGTTTTTGAAGTGTGGGTGGTTATGGCAAGTTATGGTGGTGTTTATGGGAAGTTATGGTGTACTGGGAGATGGGGTGGTTTGCATACGGTTGTGTGGTTTGTCTGGATTAGTTTGATGACAGGGAAAGTGAAAGATGTGGCAGTTACTTTTCCTTAAAATGCGGAGAGGAAATCTGGATAAGATTTGGGATAAGGTTGAGACGGATCTGGTGAAGATACGGCTCTTGGATGGTGGGAACAAAAAGATATGATATAATCTCTTTAAAAACTAAACAAATATTTACAAAAAATCAACAATATAAATAATGCACGACATTCACAGCAATGAACAATATATGCACTTCAGCTTTTCTACAACCATAGTAGAATTCTCACCCAATTTGGCTTCTTAGGTCCAACGAAGTCACTGGTAGATTCAAAATCAACCAATCAGTGATATCATACGGGGTTCAAAAGTAATATTCAACTAGTTAAATTTTATCATGTCTAATTTCCTGCCTCGGTTTTTCATACCTTTTCCTTCCAAGGGGTTTTGTGAAGATATCTACTAAAATTTTTTTCTGTTTCACAATATCCAATCTTACATTTCCTTTTTCATAGTGATTTTTTAGGAAATGATGTCTAACATCTATATGTTTAGTTTTTGAATACATAATTGGATTTTTTATCACACATATAGCACTTGAATTATCACACAAAATGGGTCACAATCACATTTAACTCCAAAGTCACTCAATTGTTGTTTTAACCATAACGCTTGTGCACAACATAAACGAGCTGCAATATACTCTGCTTCAGTGGTGGATAAAAACAGAATTTTGTTTCTTTGAAGACCAAGAAGTTAAACATGAACCCACTAAGTGATAAGTATCTGACGTGCTTTTTCTATCAATCAAATATCCAGCAAAATCAACATCCGTGTAACCTATTAATTCAAAGTTTGCTCCTTTAGGATATCATAATCCTAGCTTTTGTGTTCCACCTAAGTACCTCAAGATCCATTTCATAGCCTTGAGATGGCTCTCCTTAGGGTCTACTTGGAACCGTGCACACAAGCATATACTAAAGACAATATGAGGACATGAAGTTGTAAGATACAAAAGTGATCCAATCATACCTCAATACTCCTTTTGATCAACACTCTTACCATTTGGATCCTCATCCAATTTGCAAGCCGTGGGAATAGGGGCATCATAAGACTTGGCATCCAACATCTTGTACTTCTTCAACAACTCCACAAGGTACTTGTATTGGTGGATCAAAATTTCATGTTGTGACTGTTTGATTTATAAGCCAAGGAAGAAATTGAGTTCTCCCATCATGCTTATCTCAAAGTTACCTGTCATCAACTTAGAAAAATCTTGACACAAAGATTTGTTAGTAGCACCAAAAATAATATCATCCACATATATTTGAATTACTAACAAATCCTTGTTCTTTGTTTTGATAAACAATATTTTGTCCACTTCACCCTTCTTAAAACCATTAGAAACAAGAAATTCAGAAAGTTTTTCATACCAAGCCCTAGGAGCTTGTTTTGAACCATACAGTGCTTTGTCCAACTTATAGACATAATCAGGATGTGAAGGACTTTCAAAACCAAGTGGCTACTCAACATAAACTTCCTCTTTCAAATTTCCATTAAAAAATGCACTTTTAACATCCATTTGATAGAGTTTAATGTTCATGAATGCAGCAAAAGCAATCAACAGCCTTATCGCCTCTAATCTTGCAACAGGAGCAAAAGTCTCATCATAGTCAATGTCTCCTCTTGACTATATCCCTTTACTAACTTAACCTTATTCCTAACAACCATACCAAAATCATCAAGTTTATTACGAAAAATCCATTTGGTGCCTATTACTGGATGATCATTAGGTCTAGGTATCAGTTACCAAACTTTGTTTCTCTTAAACTGATTAAGTCCTCTTGCATTGCTAAAATCCAATCATTATCATTCAATGCATCAGAAACATCATGAGGTTCAAAATGAGAGATAAAGGCTAAGTGGGCACAAACATTGGTTTGTGAGCTGGATGTTGCTTTGGACCTTGTCCGGATTCCACTCTTCAGATCTCTTATCACAATATCCATAGGATGTGAATTTTATGCTTCCAGTTTCGAAGAGTTAGCTCCTTCGAAGTGTCGTCTCTTCCGTTCTCAGGTTTATCATTAAACATCTTTGTTAGTGACCAGTCTTCTGCTTCGTTTTCAAGCAATTTCTCTTTTCAGCAGTTTTTTGATTCTTTGACCTCTCCAATTCGAGGTCATGGTCATCATCATCTTTCTGCAAAGATTTAGAGGATGGATCAGTTTCATCTAAAAACACATGAATACTCTCATCAACACACATAGTTCTTTTGTCAAGGACTTTGTAACCTTTGATATGAAGAGAATATCCTACAAGAACAGCCTCGTCACTTGCATCAAACTTCCATGGATTATCTAGCACAAAACATTTGCAACCAAACCTTTTTAAGTGTGCTATACTAGGTTTTCTACCAAACAAAAGTTGATATGGAGTTTTTTTTCAGAATTGGCCTGATTAAGGCTTTGTTTAGGATATAAGCAGCTGTGTTAACCGCCTCACCCCAGAAGTTATTTGGTAAGCTGCTATCCAGTAGCATGGTGCGAGCATCTCTTCCAAGGACCGGTTCTTACGCTCAACTATTCCATTTTGTTGAGGAGTGTGTGGGGCTGAAAAATTATGATTCATTCCGTGTTTCCTGCAGAAATCAATAAACAGACCATTATCAAATTAAGTTCCATGGTCTGTTCGAATAGCTACAAGCTTATACCCAAGTTGGTTCTCAACTTTTCGAATGAAACTTTGAAATTCATCAAAGATATCATTCTTATTACTTAAGAACATCACCCAAGAATATCTTGAGAAGTCATCAACTATTACGAAAACAAACCTGCTTCCCCCTCTACTCCTTACTCTCATAGGACCACATAAGTCCATGTGAATAAATTATAAGGGTCTTATTGTACTTACCACTCTTTGGTTTTAAAGGTGACTTGACATGCTTACCCTTGGCACATGAATCGCATAACCCTTCACTTTCATACCTCATGGCAGATAACCCTTCCACAAGTTTCAAAGTGTTGAGTTTGTTGAGTAGATGATAGGCATGCCCTAGCCTTTTATGCCATAGAAGTGGTGTGTCATCATGCACACTCAAACAGTTTAACTTCTTCTCTGGAATATCATTCAAGCAAATCTTGTACATGTTCTTTACCCTTCTTCCTTGCAATGTGATTTCACCTGTTTGCTTATCTTTGACAGCATAGTGATTTTGAGTAAACTCAACAACATTGCCATTATCACAAAACTGTGAGATACTCAGAAGATTTTTCTTCAAACCTTTAATATAATGGCATCATCAATGGAGTGGTCTAAGGACTTATCAATTTTACCTGATCCTGTGATTTTACCTTTAGTTGACTGCAAAAACATATCAGTTTGTTGACTTAGGAACCCACCTTTCGTTGGGTCCCTTTCTTCTAACATTCTAGTACCTAGGTGTAGGAAGAACAATGCAACCTGCTTTATGTGCAACTGAAAAGTTATTACTGAGTGCTAACACCATCGCATGGTCAGAGAATTCCGCAATCAGAACTCGGAAATTATGACCCATCCTCGAAGCATCCCACTACCAGTAGTTAGCTGGCCTCACAAGGGTAGTTATACTTCGACTCTGAAGGACAGCCCCGTATGTTTCTGAAAGCGGAAGTCAAATCCTGATAAGGTGTCGCCCAAGGGCATCACGCTTCCTTATCAATGACAGCCTTCTTGTCTAATCGACTCTCAAAAGAGTACTGACTCTCACCACTGTTTCCGGGGGACTCCCAACAAAGAGGAAACGCACTAATGGTGTAGCAGGGTTTTCTACATGGATATGTGGCTATCTTCGCAGTCCTGGAAGCTTCCAACCCGAGTAGCCATTCCTACATCTGATATTGATTAGTTTTTGTCATCATCTTACAGAATTTCCTTTACACATTCAGCAATTTAACAAGAAGTACAGGTAAATTCCTTAGCCTGCCCTTTAGTTTAAGAAGAACTTAGTAAAGGAGTTGGTAGCCTGCTTTCAACCGGATTGCTAGCCTTTCTGCCCCGATAGTGAGGTTCTTTAGAAGGCAATAGTGATGCGCATCTAGGTGATACCTAGACCGAGCGAACCTTATCAATGACAGCCTTCTTGTCTAATCGACTCTCAAAAGAGTATTGACTCTCACCACTGTTTTCGGGGGACTCCCAACAAAGAGGAAATGCACTAATGGTGTAGCAGGGTTTTCTACATGGATATGTGGCTATCTTCACAGTCCTGGAAGCTTCCAACCCGAGTAGCCATTCCTACATCTGATATCGATTAGTTTTTGTCATCATCTTACAGAATTTCCTTTACACATTCAACAATTTAACAAGAAGTACAGGTAAATTCCTTAGCCTGCCCTTTAGTTTAAGAAGAGCTTAGTAAAGGAGTTGATAGCCTGCTTTCAACCGGATTGCTAGCCTTTCTGCCCCGGTAGCAAGGTTCTTTAGAAGGCAACAGTGATGCGCATCTAGGTGATACCTAGACCGAACGAACCTTATCAATGACAGCCTTCTTGTCTAATCGACTCTCAAAAGAGTATTGACTCTCACCACTGTTTTCGGGGGACTCCCAACAAAGAGGAAATGCACTAATGGTGTAGCAGGGTTTTCTACATGGATATGTGGCTATCTTCACAGTCCTGGAAGCTTCCAACCCGAGTAGCCATTCCTACATCTGATATCGATTAGTTTTTGTCATCATCTTACAGAATTTCCTTTACACATTCAGCAATTTAACAAGAAGTGCAGGTAAATTCCTTAGCCTGCCCTTTAGTTTAAGAAGAGCTTAGGAAAGAAGTTGGTAGCCTGCTTTCAACCGGATTGCTAGCCTTTCTGCCTCGGTAGCGAGGTTCTTTAGAAGGCAATAGTGATGCGCATCTAGGTGATACCTAGACCGAGCGAACCTGACCGTAGCGTACCATACTGAGTGAAAGCGTGCCGAAGCAAGGGAAGGAGCGCAACAAGCAAGCATTCTACTTTAAAGCGAGAGGTGTAAGAGACCTCTAACTTCCTTTCACTGCGATCTTCCCAGCTCCGACTGAGACAGCTCAGTTCGTTCGATAGTGATCTTTAAATCTTAAGGCTTAACTCCTTCGGTAATCAGTGTGATGAATCGATCTTTGAACAATCAACCTACGCATTCCTCAATATCAATTTGAGTAGCAGTCGTATAGGTATAGGCTAGCGCTTCCTTGCTCAGGAAAGTAAGAAGGAAAGTAAGAAGTACAGGTTGTGCAACAAAAGAAAAGAAATGAATTAGCATTTATTGGAAAGCTTCTTCTCCAGATTCCACAAGTCGAATCATTAGGCCCTCAAGGATCGCGGAGTCAGGTAGATCAACTACTTGTACATATCTCCTGGCCCTCTAAAAACCTAAAAATATCCCATCCCGAGGTCTTAGTCGAGACAAGGCTCCATGTTGTTGCTCCTCGCCCTATAAGAAAAGAGCTCTATGTAGCGCTTTAGCTTTTGCGCTTTACAAAGAAGGAGCTAAGCAAGGGCGGTTATGCTTCAAATCTGCTAAGAGCATGTCCTCTTCTGAAAAGGTGATGGCTGTGGTTGGCTTTGCTCCTTGCCTACAAAGCGGAGCGAGTTCAGTCGTCTTCCACTAAAAACGAGGTTCTGGAAGAAAGAAAGAAAGAAGTTCAGTCTACGCTAGGAACGAGTTCTGGGCGTCTCAACAATTCTATGCAATTTAACACATTCACCAATATCATGTTCCTTGAAACCACAATGCATGCATACACGTTCTCCAGGTAAGTCTATGTACTTTTTCCTTTCCCATGATTTCCTTTTAACATTTCTGTTTGGTGGCATACCAAGTACACATGAGTTAGGTTTATTTAACAATCTTCTCAAATCAATTCTACCTCCTGGAAAGCCAACAAAAGTATCAGATTCATTAGAAGCAGTAGGCATATTCAAAATCACATTATTGCTAGTTCCAAAAAAGGTATTACGTTTTGAGGAACAATTTTAGCAGTGCTCGACTCTTTCAAAGCGTTGTATCTAGTCTCAAGCTTCTCATATTGTAAGGACTGGTTCTTGACGATGGATCATATCTCTACAATTTTGTTCTTAAGCTGTTTCACACCAAGTTTAAGCATGCTATATTTTTCAACAAGTTCATCATTTTTCTATTTTAACCTAATGTGCTCAAGCCTTAAATCAGCAATATTCTCATCAAGAACGTTCTTAACAGATAGCAATTTTTCATGTGTCTCAATAAAAGCAGTGAAGATATCAATCAAGCTATTCCTAGCCAAAATATGAATATCCTTTTTCAAGGAATCAAAGTCAATATCTACCTCCTAATCGTCATCTTCATCTTTTGTCGCCATCAAGCATTCTTTTGAGTTGTTGTCTTCACTTTCCTCCTGATCTGCATCTTTATCACTCCCTAAGTTGATCTTATCCCACGTTTCACATGCAACCATCATTGCTTTACTTATGTCAGCTTCAGAAAAATGGGCCTTTCGTGCCTTTGGTGATTCTTGCTTCAAAGAGTAGCAATCCTCCACAAAATGGCCTGCTTTTCCATATTTATAATACTGATTACCATTGGGCTTAGATGATGAAGAACCTTTAGGCTTAAATTTAGAAGACTTCCCTTTTCGTTTTTTGAAATCCTTGACAAATTTTAAATACTTTCTGGTAAGAAACACAAGGTTGTCTTCATCTGGCATAGAAGGATCCGGTTCTTCCGTAAGAGTTGGTTTTATAGAGAGAGTCAGTCCTTTGCCTTTCTCAATAGCCTCAGTAGCATCATGGGGTTGTAAGAAATTTTCATGTGTCGGCAGTGATCCAATGAGATCATCAATCTTCATTTCTTTCAGATTCTTTGCTTCTTGGATTACTGTCACTTTTGGCTCCCATGATCTAGGGAGGTTTCTCAGAATTTTGCGAACCTAGTTCTTTGCACTAACTGGTTCACCAAGTGAATCTCACTCATTAAAAATGTCAGAAAATGAATATACATCTCAGAAATAGATTCATCCTTTTTCATAATGAATAGCTTATATTTTTGAGTGAGAAGATCAATTTTAGAATGCTTTACCTGACTAGTACCCTCATATGGTATCCGAAGCTTATCCTACATCTCCTTTGCAGATTTGCAGACAGAAACCCTATTGTATTCTTTTGCAGGCAGGCCCCATATGAGCAGCTTCTTAGCTTTTGCATTCTTTTCCATTTTGTTTAGATCATCTTCATCCCACTTATCTTCTGGTTTGGGAATGATCTCTCCTGTGTCGTTTCTCATTTCCACCTTGAGATGACCTGTTTTGATGATCTGTCACAATTGAAAATTCTTAGCCTGGATGTATGTTTCCATGTGTTCCTTCTAGTAGGAGTAATAAGTGCCATCGAAAAGAGGAGGCCTTTGTGTTGAGAGTCCCTCTCTGTAATCCTGTGAACTCATTGCGTGATCTGCTTCACGCGGTTAGCGTATAACAACACAACTCTGATACCAATTGTTAAGTCCCACTCACAAGAAATACTCAAGAAGGGGGGAGGGGTATGAATTGTGTATTTAAACTTTTTCAAAAACTTTGCAAACTCTGATACCATAAACTGATGTTATCACTTAAAACCAGTTCTTAGTGAGAGTCGGTTCTTATGAAAAGACTGTTTTTGCACTTTCAGTTTCATTTAACCTACCTAGAATTATCTAAGTGATCAATGAATAACAAAGCAATGTAGAAAATGTAAATAACACCAGATTTATAGTGGTTCATCCCTTATCTTGGCCACGGAGTTATGGTCACTCTTCACGTAGAGCAATAGCACTATGTAAATCACTTTACAAGTATACCTTATGCTCTTTTACTCACTGTTAACCAAACAACGAGAATTCTCCAGTAGCTCCTCTATCCTAGGGCGCTACAAATGATTATCTACGTCTACCCTAAGACTAGACAATCCCCTTTGCAAACTACCTCCTGGTAGCTTAACTCATGATCCTTACAGAGTCTCGATCTTGGTCAACAATCAATCACTGCTCCACGAGGTAGACCAATACGAACAACTTGATTATACAACACAATAAACCTATGGACATCAAAAGGTTGACACATTACCATAAAGTAAAGAATATTGAGCACATTTAAGGTTAGAATTCATCTCGAGATCTTCATTGTAAAATCTGAATTCAAACCTTCTTCAAATCATCAAGATAAAAGGTAAAAACACTTGTTCGAAAACAATCAACTTTGTCTCTCTTGAAGCTCGGTGTGATTTGGTAAGTTTTCAAAATGTTTTCTTCGAAGCTACAAGCTAGGAAAACATATATGATCGTGGACATCGTGGAAGACTGAAGAAAATAAGTTAAAAACAGATTTTTACTTGTCTTCTAAATTTTAGGCATATTTTTGGATTATCTCGTTAAAAAGATTTTCTTAAAATAATCCACCGCTCACCATTCTAAAAAAGATATTTTTCTCCATTAAAAATATACAGATAATAACAGAAAATATCTTCCAAAGATAATGGATCCGAAAAATCAGGATTACAAAATAGAAAACGATTACTCACCCAAGAAACGGCTTCTCAAAGACCCAACAGACGCGTCTTCAAAAATCATGTTTTTTATTTGACCCTAAGTGCTCAATGATCCAACTATAGGATAAGATGTCGTACTTCACTATTCTTACATAAGCATCTAGATTATAGATCTTCAATTTGCATCAATTAGAACTTGTGTTTTTCATGAGTTGTTGTTTCTTGATTCTTGAGGTCTTTCACTTGAATTCAACACTTCAATCTTCAATCAAGCTTCACTCCACGATCTTTAGGTTATTTTGTTTACAGCACAAAAACCTTCAGATCCATCTATACTTGATAAAATCTTCATGCTTTTCTTCAAGCCTTTATCCTCAAATGTGCACCTTCACACATGAAAACTGAAAACAATATTAGTACACACCTGTTTGTTATCATCAAAACACATGAGGTTCAACAAGTATGAAATCATTTACCGGACGTACTAGACGATGGTGCATGGTTCGTCAAATGTAGCACTTGCGTTAGAACCAAGAGTTGTAGCGATGTCATGGTAGTTGATATAGGGTGAATTGTTAAAACTCGTGGTTCTAATGTAAGCTGATAAAGCTGATATCCCACTTTTCTTCATAAAGTTGATAATAGTGTCAAGCAACAAAGTCAAAATATAACTCCATTCAAATGGCCCACTCTTGTTTGTTTCTTCCCAATCCATTACACCAACCATGTGATTTTCTCTTGCACACATCTTGATAATATTTTTGTCTCTGCTCGCAGCTTGAAGAAATCACTATACTGTTCTCTTCAACATGGAAGCAAAATCCAATGGTGAATCAATCATGAGTGCTTCATCAGATTATGATAGACACTCCCACAAGAGAAAGTTCACTGTGAAAGAACTTGTTGATGGTGGTGTTGAAAAGATCCCAAGCATCTTCACAAGAACATCAACCAAATCCCTCATCCTATGACAGAAACTCTCGGCTTTGGGTTCCGGTGATTGATCTTAGGGGCGTTGAAGGCGACGAGAGACGGGTTAGTGTTGTTGGTGAGATCAGGAGGGCTTGTGAGACATGGGGGATGTTTCAGATGATCAATCATGGGATCCCAATGGATGCGATCGAGGGTGTATTCGAAGGCGTTAGGAGATTTAATGAGCAAGAGAAGGGATTGAAGGACGAGTTTTATACTCGCGATTCGAGTAAGAAGGTTGTGTATACTTTGAGTGTGCATCCTGCTTTCAAGACTGCTCTGTAGAAGGATACACTGGTTTGTGATTTCGATGCCGGTTTGACTGATCCTGGAGTGCCTAATATTTGCAGGTAACCGCATGGCTTTTCTTTTTCTTGATCTTTTACTAATCGGTGTTGATTGGAATTGATAAGTCATGACTCTCTCTCTCTCTCTCTCTCTCTCTCTCTCCTGTGTTGTTATGTTCTGTCCTTGCTAATAGTTCGAGTTATGCTCGACCGTGTGTGGATCTACACTCTGAGACCATGCACAAATATGGTTGAACTCTAAAAACCAATCGGAATAGGAGTGACACTAGTGCTTTTGTAGATGCAAGATTTCCAAGATTCCACTGATCTCGAAGCTGAATTCTATTGGAGAAGATCCCCGAAAATCATTTGTATCTTAACAACGATAAGTATGCTTTTTGTTTGGCGTGCCTAGAACTTCTTGCAGAATCGGCACAATTGTTCACTTCTTCTTCTTCTTCTTCCCTTTTTTTTTTAATGATAATTGTTCACTTCTTAATTTGATATATGCGGATGGTCTTGTTTCCCAGGAAGGAGATTATAGAATACGTGAAGCACATGACCGGACTAAAGAACAAGTTGTCGGAGTTACTCTCGGAGGCCATGGCACTTAGAAGTAGCTACCTCAAAGATATCCAATGTCTGCAAGCTCAGAAGTTCATTGCTCACTATGCCCCGGCTTGCCCTGAGCCAGAACTATGGCGACAGTCGAGCATTGTGATCCTTACTTCTTCACTATCCTGCTTCAGAACGAGATTGACAGGATCCAAGTTCTTCATGAGGGTCAGTGGGTCGATGTCTTGCCTGTGGAGGGTGCTCTTGTTGGTATAGTAGGTGATATGCTGCAGGTATTGTTTAAACTCACTTCATCATCAAGCTTGAATTTCACTATTCCTGGTCGCTTGTTGTAATTGTCAAGGGGGTCCTGTGCATATTTTCTACTCGCTAATGATGGTAAAGATAAGCCTGGTTTAGCTTCCTGAAACGGCAGAGGCGGATAATCTTTACTGTTATTAGGGAGGCTGGTGTTGGCGAAGTCATTGACGTGAAATAGAGACTCCATCAGTAGCCGAGGTTTAGGACATACAACCCTTTAAACTTTGAGGAGGCATCAGACCGCCTCCCTGGTGAACAGGAGGCTAGGTTGGTGGAGGTGACTGGTGAGGCTAGATCAGGCCTCATGGTTTTTTGTGCTATTTGGGGTAAGATAGACCTGGGAGTCGTCGATTCTTCGACTTCCAACTCTAATCCTTCCGTGCCCTGAATGCACCCTCAACTTTTTTGGTTGAAAGAGCTACAAACGTTAGCTGTGAACAAGCTATAACTCTGCATATACATGGAGCAACGTGGTTTTGAATTCTTAGATGCATTTCAACATGTTCAGTTGGTTCACTTCCACTATGTTCATCTCCCTTGGTGAAAGTCATGCTCGTCTTATTAATGTATATATGCAGCTGATGGCCGATTCGCATGAATTAGGACTACATAATGTGGTTATTTTGTAACATCGAGATTAACATGTTACAATCGCAATGTACTTGCATTTTGCGGTCTTTATCCTTTTCTTAACATTTCTTTCCATCGCACGCTGCAGATCATAAGCAACAACTTATTCAAGAGCCCCGAGCATCGAGGACTAGCCAGACCCATCCGACCAAGGCTATCGATTGGATGCTTCTTTCACCCAGGCGACGAGAACAAAGAACGAGTTCACGGACCATTGGAGGAGCTAATATCCGAGAATCATCCTAAGTTGTACAAGGATATCAGTGTTGTTAATTATCAGAAAGGATTCTGGCTCAAAGGAACCACTGGTTCCAAGGCTCTTCCCCATTTTCGGTTAGTGTTGGAGTAGTGGTCCTGATTCTGTTTTGGTGGAGGAGCATCGAGGAGATAGGCACGGCCGTGCGTGGTGCGTTCTCTATGGTGGCTGTTCTTCTGGACACAAGCCGTGCGCTAGGATTACGACCGTGCTGCTTCGTGCGGCTGCTCTGGTGAAATTAAATTTAATTGGTTTAAATCTTCCTGTTTTTGGATCAATAAAATTTAGAAAAATTAGGATTATTTTGTAGTTTTATAAATAGTTTTTTTAACCAACAATCTATGTCATCTTTTCTCATATGGGTGGATCTCGTCGACGATCGTTGGTTTTTTTTTTTTTGTGTCTTTTCTCTTTTAGTGTTTAATCGTGTTCTTTGATCTAACATATAAGCTCATCATTGTTTTGCTACGTTGACTAGGATGAAAATAAAGTGGATTGTAGAGGATAAAAAAGAATCTTCATGTTAGAAATGTGTGATAATTCGGTCATTTATGTTGAAAAAGGTTGATATAGTGGTTAAAAAAGGGATTCAATTATCCCCGAGGACATGAAGCAACGATCAGGGCTCGTAACTCTTAAAAGAGCATTAGGAACCGATCCACTCTACTCTACGTATGAATGGATTCTAGAATTATTATCTTTGTTGACTCGCAAATCAAAATGTGTTCTTATATTTGGTCGTACAAAAGTCTATAGAAGATTATTTTTACCCCGAGATTTTTACCCCGACATTTGTTCGTAGAGACATTTTTTCACTCTCAAAATCATACATATTGTTTGTATATTTGTACGGTGGAGTATAAGTTAGTGTGTGCAATCGTTAGAGCATGTCCAATAAAATAACCATATGAATTGTTATGGTCAAAATATAATCTCATAAATATTGTATTCCAATGGATTCAAATTTTTTAATCAAATTTTGACAATTATTAAATATCATGTTATATATATAGCAACATGAATGGCTATTGCCATTTTTTCCACAACACCAAGTTTAGTCAATTAAATGCAAACAAAAAAGCAAAAGAAAACCCAAAAAATATATGAAACATTCTTAACCATTCATTTGTAATAATAGTTAAATTAGCACAACATCGTTGGAGCATCATGAATAAATTATACTTCCTTCATCCTATAATATATACAACAATAATCTTTTTGAGTTTTCTCAATTTATTTATAACATTTTCTCTTTTAATTAATATTTAATATAAACAAATTACATGAATTATATGATGTTATAGTACGCTCATTATCTTCTCTCACAATAATCATACTATCTCTAAAAAATATTATTTTTTTATTAAATTTTATAAAAATTTAACACATACATAAATTTTTGTATCAGATCAAACGAATACAAATATTATGAAAGGAAAGAAGTACATATTTTGACACTATTCTTATCCAAATCATGACAATAACTTTGCACTGATGTAATATGAGTCATAATTAGTAAAATACACAACGCAAAAATAGGTTACGGTTTGGTTAATATGTTTGTTTGTGTTTTTTTTTTTGCCCCTGCAAAAAGCTTCTACTCAGCCTGCAGCCCTTTGGTTTCCGTTTCCTCTGCTTGGTGGCTGATCCTGAGGAGTGAGTGTGAGAGCAGAAGATCGACATTTCCATTTTCTTAATCTTCAAGTACAAGCTCAAAAAAAATCACAGCCAAGCACTCTCCGCGCTCGCACTCCATATCTTTTCTAGGGTTTTGAGTTTTGACACCTTCGTTTCTCATTTCATCATGCTTTCGGTTCCATGTTTCCGCTTCAGATTGGCCCGATGTCATACGATACTGATACTGTCGGTGTCGTGGTTTTCTGGAATTTGATGGGTTTAAACCCAAATGAGTTTTTTTTTTGGAGTTTTTGGTTTGTCAAGGTAATGGATTTTTTGGGGTTTGTGAATGCTAGGGTTTCGGAGCAAACGGGAAAGGGTGTGTTTGTTCCCGGGTTGTCGTTCGTTGTAGCTTTCGGGGTTTTATGATCTCGGGAGAGCCCAATGACGGAGGGTATTACCCGAAATCGGTTTCGGGTAACATATATGTGTGAACTGAACTCGTATCTCTAGGATAACCCACTATATCATAAGTTCAAACTTGTGTACAAGTTTCCCATTTGCAAGTGCGTTGTTGTTTGTTCTTGAACATGGACAAAATCCACAGGAGAGCCACTTATCTTAGTGACATTAATTGGTCGACTTTAGTTACATTTGCTCTATCTTGCTAGGAGTAATCAACTTTACTTCTAGATCAAGATTGTGAATGTAAAGGTCAGGATTGTTATTTGTGGATTTTTTGTCATTGACAAATCTGACGTACGTCGCAGTTCTCATTCTATGTAGGAAAAAATTGTTCATTCGAATGTGAGTCATTCTGTTTCTCGTTCAATGGACAATTGGAGTGAGCTAACATGAGTTGTTCATAGTGTCATTGTATAAATAGAGACTGAACTTTGGTGATTCTTTTAGTTTGGCTGTGCTGCTGCTTGTGTTGGAAATTTCAGTGATTGGGAATGTTTGGTAGAGTTGTTCTATCCATGGGTGTCCTTTGTGCAGTTATGGTGTGAATTTTGTTTTAGTTATTTGACGAGCTTCTCGTACTTGAGTGTCTTGTCTCATTTCTGTGATCCTGAAGATCAAAGTTTGCTGAATCGAATGTCCGATACACATGATCACAAGTTCGCAACTGATAGCATTTTCTGACTAGGAGTGGATTTGAATGTTAGAAGCTTGAAACCCGGTAATCTGAGTCTTGACTTTTTTCCCGGTTGTTATGTTGGTTATGTCTTATGTGGTTCAAGTTTACCTAACTTCTTGCTTCTGCTGTCATTTTAAAGTTTCAAGCTTTAATATGGATTAGTTCCTTTTAGTTCATTTATGAATGTAGTGGATGATTTTCTGGCACGAAATACTCGCAGGTCCTGGAGTGATGGATTTAGTTCAAGCGGATGCTCATGTAGGAATCACTGCTGCAAAGAGAATGATTGCTAGCAAAGACTACAAAGGCGCTAAAAACAAACTGTTGGAAGTTCAGAAGCAAGTTGGAGATCAAGACCCGATAGTGTCTGGGATGATATGTCTTTGTCGCATACTATCAGATGCACAACTGACTCTCAATAACAGTGAAAGTGATTGGTACTGGGTTCTTCAGCTTGGCCCGGGAGCTACTGTCTTTAAGATAAAGTCGCAGTATCAGAAATTTACTGAGCTTTTGGTGCCCATCAAGAATGATGTCCCTAGCACTTCAACAGCATTGAGGTTGCTTGATGATGCTGTTTCTGTACTTTCCAATCCGCAGAGGCGTTTGCTTTATGACTCGGGAAGGCTTTCAAGCTGGGGAGACACTGAGTTTCTGAATGCCCAGGGGACTTCTCCTTTGCAAATCGAGCAGGCTGTTCCTGATAAGAGGGATCCACTAGTCAAAGACGGCATGTCTCTTTTTCACAGAGTTTCTGTTTTGAAGAAAATTGCTGAGGTTGTAGATCTTACTGATCCCAGAGATAGTGATATATTAAATAAGACGTCTGAAGCTTGTCAAATCATGCAGGCTAGTGCTCATCAAGATGACATCACATTTCCTCGTTTGGAAGAAATGGCGAGCCAGAGGAGCGGTTTTGGCACTTTTGATTTTCACGATTTCAGTGACTTGAGGAGCCCTGGATCTTTTAAGATCGGCCAAGTTTGGGCTGCCTATGATGATGAGAAGCTGCCTCGGCGATATGCCATCGTTAATGGTCTTTGTAAGAGCCCTTTTCGATTAGACGTCACTTGGCTGCGACCTATCCCAGGCAACGATGATGAAGGGAAATGGTGCAGGGTAGGGCTGCCGGTTTCTTGTGGGCGATTCCACCTCAGAGGTGCTTCCGAATCGTTGACCCAATGCTCTGTTTTCTCTCACTTGGTTTCTCATGTATCCAGTTTAAACAATGATGAAATCAGCTTCTATCCAAAAGAACATGAAGTTTGGGCTATCTATGAGCACTGGGATCCATTTAAGTGGTGCTCCAATCCTACGGCTAGCAAGGGCTGCTCGCTGAAATTGGTCGAGATTCTTGAAGGATACAACTCTGAGCAGAAGACTGTT
>JAOVYX010014769.1:0-30787 GCA_035668315.1 Drosera spatulata
ATGCAAATATTTTGGCTTGTTTTACTCATTTGTCATTGAGATCCCTTTCAATTGAAGTCCAAGAATATCGTGAAATACATATTGTCTATGTTGAGAATCACTTTGTTCAACTATTTCTACATTCTCATTATCCTATATATCCATTGAGGACTGATAGTTATATAATTCGTCTTGAATTGTGAAATGAAGTGATGAATATCAATCCATGTGATAAATAATATTTTGGAGGAACGATTGAATATGATAAAGTTTGTATGTGTTTAAATATTATAATATGTATTTATTTATAATGTATTGAATTTTTTTTATATTCAATATTGATGTTATTTTGTAGATATTGATGTGTACAGTTTGAATATATATTTATTTTTAATATTTGATATATATATTAAAAATTATAAATAATTTTAAGTATCAGAGGAGTTGGGGAATTGAAAAAAAAACGAAAAAAGAAAAAAATGTGGGACAGCAGCGCCCTTCAGTATTTATATTATCATTCCCTCTCCCTTCGGAAGCTGGAAACGGGAAACCCGGTCGGAAAGTTGAAACAAAGAAAGAGAAATACGTCGGAGCAGAAAACCACACGCCGCGGTCATCCGAATCAAGTACGAAACAACCAAACAGTTTTCTCGTAGGTCAGTCTACATTGAATCAAAAGAAATTATTTCAAGTTTAAATGATCTTCGCCTTTTAAGTTCTTGATGTTAGGGTTTTGATGTTATTTTCTATGCAACTTCTATGTCTTGAAAATTGTGTTGAATTTCGATTGATTCATGGTTTATATGATAGTGTAGAATTGTCGGTCTAGGAAGCTTAATTTCATCAACTTCTTTGTTTGTGTGTATGTCAGATTATTGGTCGATGTTATATTAGGTTGTTTGATCCTTGCTTAGTTCAATACTCAATGTATGTCGGCGTGGCAGGATCAGACAACATTTGGGGATAGGGATTTATACAACATCATTATGATATCGCATGACTTTCGAAACGGGATTGTGGGTTCTATGTTGAGGAGATCGATGAAATTCTAGGAAGGAGGAATATTTGGGGCTACCTTCGAGATATAATCGAAGGATCTTAATCGGCAAGAATTATGTTATTTGGGATGTTTTGTCTGCGGTATTGGTGTAGAGCTGATATAGGAGGAAGTCTTGATTTTTACTTAACCTTAGATCCTTCATTAATCTAGGAAGTCTCTGGGATTATTGCTTTATCATAATGGAACCCAAATTCAGAATTGGAATATAAGTTTTTTGCCTTTTCCCAATCTAGAATGCAATTTTTAGTTCTTTCTATTGGGTTATAAGGGGGTTGGAATTCGCTCTTATGTAGAGATCCTATGTTCCCTTTAGTGGTGTGTGCTGTCCTTAGTCAAGTGAGTTTTTGTCTAGTCTGGCTTTCTGATCCGTGATAGTCATAGTCCCATACTTCTGCATAGAACCCTTACTCCGATCCATTGTTTTCAATAACAACTTTCAGGTTCTTGGACACTTGTTTGATAGGATTAGTTTTCATGGATACAGCTACTTGGTTTAACCGATTTAGGTGTTTGATTGCTGTGTGAAGATGAAACATATTGGATGCTTTGCTTTTTCTACCGTTCGACTGGTTTACAATTTCACGATCCACTTTGTAGTCCATTTGTATTCACTTGAGAATGTGGATGGCTTTGCATAAATGATGAAACTAATACTTGCTGTAATTATTAGGTGAATGAGAGTCATTTGTTGGCCCCATTTTTGATTGATGGATTCTGAAGGCAGGAAATTTGGAAGAGGTAATCGAGTAGCTGGCTGGATCTTTGTTGTGTTTCTTTTCCCCTTAACTTTCTTTTGGAAACATGGAAAACACCACTTTTCCAGTAGGCAATAATAAGAGCATATACATACAACAACAAAAAATCAAGTCTTTATCCCATCAAGTGGGGTCGGATACATGAATACGACGACGTCATTCCAATCTATCATGTACATCATCATCATGATAAGCCATATCGTACTTCAAGGCTTCTCTCATGGTCTTTTTAGGTCTTCCTCGTCCTCTCTTGATATGTGCTAACGCTCAAGCTTCACATCTCCTAATAGAAGTTATGGCTGGCCTGCGTTTCACATGACCATATCATCTTAGTCGTGACTCCCTCATCTTAACTTCTACTGGAACCACACCCACTTTCTGTCTGATAACTTCATTTCGTATCATATCTATTCTTGTATGTACACACATCCATCTTAACATTTTCATCTCATTTACACTCATCTTCTGTACATGCTGTCACTTAATTGCCCAATATTCTGACTCATACAGTATCGCTGGTCGAATAATTGTCTTGTAAACTTTTCCTTTTAACTTGATAGATACTTTGGATCACATAGCATTCCTGAAGCGTCCTTCCATTTCAATCTATCTGTTTTAATCCTATGATCAATATCTACATAAATTCCTCCATTCTTATGTAGCTTCGAACCTAAATATTTGAAAGAATCCGTTTTAAGGAGAGACTCTGTTCTCAACAATACATTCTCACTATTTGTTTGACTACTCTCATTAAAGACACATTTCATATATTCTGTCTTGGTTCTATTGATCCTTAACCCCTTACTTTCCAACGTTTCCCTCCAAATCTCAAGTTTTTCATTCACCGCTTCTTTCGTATCGTCTAACAGAGCAATATCATCAGCGAAAAGTAAATACCATAGTACTTTATTTTGTATATGCCTAGTGAGATACATAGTTATCACTTAAACCATACAATGACAGGATTTTCGGACATATTTTTGTTTATAACCTTCTATTATGTGCTTTTATTTATATGGTATTTGAGAATTTGTGAGATGCTTCCACCCTGGGCCCACATGTGCTCGAGGTGTGTGCGTGATTAAGTCTATGAATGTGGGCCTAAGTGCAATGGTTGAACAGAGGTCATTTAACGTTAGATTTAGCACCATTGAAGTACATATGAAATGCTATTGAGTTATGATAAAAGTATTCTTTTTTATTTTTTTGCCCCAAAGCTGATGTACTTTGTCTTGATCTCATGGATTTTTGTTTGGAAAAAAAGTTACAATAAAAGGATATCGAAAAAAGAAAAAGAAAAAAGAAGTGATTATTTTGTACTCAGAACATATGTAATTTTCCCTGTTGGGATGAGGACTTGACCAGGACCCTTTTTTTCTTCCTATTTGCAATTTTCTAGAATAAAGGCTAAAGAGAGGTAAGACCAAGTGTGATCGTTGATAGAAACAGAGTTTGATTAGTTTTTCGTTTTTTTCCCCCTTATCTTGGCCCGCACCACTGCTTTGTTCCATTGTTATTGAAACTTTTCGTGGGGCTTTCTTTTCTGCCTCTACCTGTTTGGATTTGTACAGTGTTATGCCACAACTGTTCTCGAGTATTCTAGATTTGCAACAGCTCCCTTGTCCTACTCTTCTATCTTGTTGGTATCTTCAAACACTTTATTTTGTTTGTGCGCTATTCTAGTCTTTCTTTTCACTTTCATGGTTACTTCAGGTCCAAGGGAGCTTACTGGTGCTATTGATCTCATAAATCACTATAAACTACTGCCACATCAAGAGTTCTTCTGCAAGAAGTCACTACCTTTGTCCATCTCCGATACCCACTATCTTCATTATGTGGTTGGGGAGACAGACATCAGAAAAGGAGAAGGAATGCAGTTGGATCAGCTGACTGAATATCAGCCCTATTCGCAGAATGGAAATGCACGCATACAACCTTTGGATTTGGACATACTCGGAGAAGCATTTCACTTGAGAGAAACGGCTCCTCTTGTGCTTCGTCCTGTGAGTACACCCTACTTTTTTGGTTCTTCTCTATCACAGAGAGTGTAAGAGCACTTACATTAGATTATGTAAAGTGGAGATTCTGTATAAGGAATAAAGTAGAGAGGTGATGTGATATAAAGCTGAAAAGATGGTAAAAAAGTGTGTTGAAAAGTGTGTTTAAGTGTAAAAGAGTGTGTTTAAGTGTAAAAGAGTGTGTTTAAGTGTAAAAGTTATAGTGTGAGTTAGAGAAATTCGATAAAGTGATCGTATTACTATAACATTTTTTTTATTTGTATAGGTCAATTTATTGCAGCATTACGCATAATGAAGAGTGAAAAATAGAGAGGAAAAATAATAGAGATTCTGATGCAAGTGCTTAAGGAAAGGTGAGTTCTGTCTGGTGAATAGGATTTCGGATTTGTGTTTTTCGGGTACCGAAATGTTGCAATAATGAGCAGTTCATCCTTGCTATAAATTTTGGGTCTCTTGTTTGCTTTTGTTTTTTTCCCCCTTGAGGTGCATGCATGTGTGTGTTTTGTTTTGACATTTGTGTACCCTTTGCATGTCCCCTCCTCTAGGAAGAAAAAGGGACTCCTACCATCGGAGTGAAATCTAAAGGTGAAGCCAGGGACAAGGAGACAAAGCACAAGAAGTCAAAGGACAGAGATAAAGAGAGGGATAAAGAGAATAAGAAACACAAGCACAGGCATAAAGATCGTAGTAAAGACAAAGACAAGGACAAGGATAAGGAAAAGAAGAAGGATAAAAGTAGGCATCAAGATCCTGGCGCTGAAAATTCTAAAATATCTCATGAAAAGGTTTGAAACTTGATTCTTCTACCACTGAGTTCCTTAGCCATGATTCTGTGTAAACCGTTTCTTAAAATGGATATTGAACTGAATTTTTATGCTGAAGCTCTTATTATCTGCTTAAATCACTACCGTCTTCTGATGTATCTACCGTTCTATTCATCTTCCTTTCACTTAATTAATCGCTCTTTTCTGGGGCTTCGAGGAAAAGTTGATCTGTGATTGAATTCTGAGTTATTCCTCCTTAAAAGCTACAGTATTCTGTATCAAAAGCCAATCCACAAGAGGAGGTGTTTTGGCGTGGGAAATCGCTTTTGATAGGATATATGGTCTAGTGTCTGATAGGGTTCATAATATTTTAAATGGAAATTTGTATTTGTCAGTCTTTTTATTTTATTTTATTTTATTGTAGAAGATTCTATGTTAAAAGGTTTGAAGACAAAATTTTCAATTATTCTTGTAACAGTACATCCAATCTTCTTTTGCGTGAGTCTTAATTTCATTATTGTGATGAAGGAACTACTATAATATTTTAGGATATGTAACAGTGTCTACTAGTGCTAAGCAGTGTAAGGTAAATGGTCGCTTTCTAGAGTCTATACTTGGGCAGTTGTCTTGAAAATCCAGGTTTTGCAGCTACTCAATCGCCCCCCTTGGGTATATATCAGGATATTGTAAATGCTGCAAAAACCATAATTATGCATGTACATTCTCTGTGTGTGCCACATGGTTTAATAATGAAGGAAAATAGGATTTTGTGCCCTGACAAACATGTGTCTGCCTTATTATGCCATGTATGACTAGTGGCATTACAATGCAATCGTCACTCAAGAGAGGCGGCGTATAGGAGATATAAACTTAGCAATTAAGTGTCAATCTCTGTTTTGCTTTTGCAGAAGAGAAAACATGATGGAGAGGAAGATATTAACGAGATGAACCAGGAGAGAAAGAGCAAGGTATAGTCTCTTTTGTATTGTTGGTGCATCCCTTTTTTCTGTATAGTCTTTTTCAGCTTTTCTTAGTTATTTTGGCTCTAATTTTTTTATAAAATTCTCTCGATTTGTATGTTGCTTTTATCTTACATTAACAGCCGGCCTTTTTTTTTTTTTTTTTTGGCTATGTTTCACAGCATAAGAGCTCCAAAATGGAGGGCATGGGCACCATAAAATCGCACATTAAAGATCGTCAACAAATATTGAGATTTTAAAGAGACTTTCACCATATTTTTGACAATCTGTTCTGGTAATTCTGTTCACTTGTTCTCAATCTTATCTTATGATACGCTCAATGTTTACACCTCTTTTGTGGTGGATGTGGGTTGGACTATTAGCTGTAGCTTAGGCAAGTTAAGAGGGTCTTAGTCAGCTGTTTGATATCAATGTGAATATTTGGCTTTTGGGCAGAGTGTCACATAGTTTTTGTTATGGCAGCTCTTGCACTTGTTTTGCATCATCGAGATGGTTTTTTGTGGTTGCCTGATTCTGATTGGTATGTTGGTCAATCTAAATTTCAAGCTTCAGTTAATCAAAGATTTGATTACAAGTATGAAGGCTGAGTTAGATGGGAATACAGAAAATTGAGATTTGATGGACAAAGTTCAATATTTACTTATTGAGGTATACTCTTACATATAGGCGTAGCTGAGATAGAAGACGTACAACTACAACAGATGCGATCATTCTGGAGATCTGTTTCTGAGTCTTCAACCTTTTAGCATGTTAAATTTCTTGCATATGTACATTCTACATGCTTTTTTTGCATTATTTCCTGTTTCATGTGGCTGGACTTGAAGGGAAAAAGTATTGTACTGGTGTGCGTGCATTCTCTATGTTGAAACAATTTCCCATTGTGAGATGTTTTTTTTCCATTTTTTCTTCAGCAGTATTGCGATGCCTTCCGGACTGAAGATATGCCAAGTAGCTGGACTGATTCTTTCAAGAATAGTTGACACGGGATGCCCATTTCTTGTGATGTATGTACCACGAAGGCACGAACAAGGCATCTGGTACGATAGTTAGTACCCTTTCCAGTGTATAACCTTTGTATTTGATTACCAATGGTGAGATTTTGCTAGTGGTTTCTGTATGTAGGGATGTAGACGTATTCAATTTGTTGTTCCACACAGTATTTAAACCATTAAGAAATATTCTTACCGTATGGTGACTGTCGAATTTGTTTGATCCTATATCAGTGTCATCATTAAGGTGTTGTGGAGTCTTATCAAGATCAGGAATTCAGCATCTAGTAATTCAGTGTTCCGTTCTTTTATGTACGAAAGAGAGGATGAATACAGGTTGCCATAATGGTAGTAAATGTTTTGCAAGTTTTTGATGTCAATATTATTTCTGGTTTTAGGATTTTGGTTCCAGATTGTGATTCTATGGTTTCGTGGGTACACGCAGTTCTTACTCCAATGCTGCTGCCACCTTTGCTTTTCTTACTTTATCCCGCTGTTATCCCTGCTTTTGTTACTAAAATGTGATCACTGATCAGGTCTCCAAATTGATGATTTCTGAAATCTTCTTCGGAAAAGCTTTGCTATCTTTAACCGTTACCCCTTCCATCCTATAAAGAATGTAACGGATTTGACATGCATGTTAATATAAAATTTGGCATATGTGTAACGACATTCAAACGTAGTTCTTTTTAAAATTATCATGCAATATCAATGGTTGTGTAAGTTACGTATTTCAACCTAATACATGTTACGGAACGATCAGACGTGATTTGATATGAAAACGAGATTTTTATTCATACATATAAAATAATATAAAATAAATATATATTATATCTTTTATGGGACAGTGGAACGTATATTTATCTCTATTGATTTCTGGAAGTGTTTCAACATTTCAACCTGTTTCTCTTTGTTGCTGTTTTCCACTTCATACTCAGTTTCTCATGTAATAATACTACTACTACCGATCATTATGCTAGCGACTTGTAGTGAGGTTGACATCTTTTTATACTTTTATTATTTTGACCGGGCACACATGACGAAGAAGGTTTGATCGGTGTTATGAGATGATCAAACGTCATTTTTTTAAAAAACGTCATGAAACATTAATGATAGTAAACGTTATATATTATAACCGTGGATTAAAAAAAAATGAAAATCGTATTGTTTAGATTAGTAATCAACCTTCTCAAATTATATATTGAATAATACATGAAAAGAGAAACATTGTAATAATTATAAAATAAAGAAACATTATAATAATTATGGGACGAAGATAATACTTGATTCATAATTTCATACAACTGTCGTTCTCCTTGTCTACCTGTGAACTTTTCTCTCATCTTGCTCTTTATCATTCGTGTGTTTGTGTCACCTCCTTATGTTCCATGACCCTCAAAACTCAAAACTAAAGTTCCGTCCTGAATTCGAGACGAAGTTTCATGAATTTCTTCTTGTTGTCTTATTCGTGAAGCCATATTCTCTTCAACGCTCAATCTCTTTCGCTACAAATATGGGAAAAAATTTGTACTTCATAGAGAGAAATTTTTCTATGTATGGTTGATACTGCGAAAATGGTCCTGACTAGTAACAAAAAAGCAGCATTCCTATGAGTTGTCGTATGCTTCTCTCAAAATAGACCTCTCCTCTCCTTTCCTTCCTCTTTTTGGTAGTTGGAGAAATTAATCGCCTTCCTACATCAATTATTCGCATACAATAACCTGCTCCTATCTGTTCTCAAAAAGAACGAAAAACAAACGAAACATGTCAGGTCCACAACAGTGTCGGTGATTAGCTTGATTATGAAAACATCGTGAAAAAAGGGTAGTGTTGGCAATTCTCATTTCGTTATGTTTTCATCTTCGTAACATCGACTACATGATTGAATCTTTGACGATGAATGAAAGATGCATGGTAAGGTGACATGTCTTAGTGTTGCTCTTGGACGACTAGTCATTCAATAATGTATCTCATATGTTGACAATGATCAATCATAAGAAAGTTGATTCCAAACATTTGACACATACATCGTATGACAAAAAGAAAATACAAAAACCACTGCCGTTGGTAAACATTCCATTGGAATAACACACAATTAAGTATGATGAGTCCAAAACTGCGAAACATGCATCCTATATATGTGAATGATATGGCAGGAGCAATATTTTTCTTCTTTCAGAATATGCAATTAGAAAAGGAACAATTAATGAAATTATGAAAGGATTAGTTGTGGATTCAGAAAAATGTGTCATAACATACATAGATATGTCTAATAACAAATGAATAAATAATATTAAAATAACACAAATGAAAGGTTAAAATCAAAATACGAGATTTTAATTTTAACCATTCAACTTTTATCATTTAATCTCAATTATTTATTTATTATTAAATATTTTTTTTTTTTTTTCAAAAACTTATTTGTCACACCACCTTGAAATTATTGAACATGTTTCTCTTCAAACTTATACAGCACCCCACTTGAAAATGTCCCACGGTAGCAAAGTACTGCTCTTGCTAGAAAGTGTGTTATCTACTGTTCTTTTTTTCACAGGCCATTGCCTGCCCATTGATAATTTGAACTGAGTTGACAACATCTCTCTCTCCACTTTCTCATGAATACAAACAGTGTTTCTTTGAATAGAAGGGACAAAATTTATTCCAAGGGACAAAATGATGGTGTTGACTAATTTCTGAGGATCTTTGTACCATTTCTGTGGTTCAAGCCCACGTAGCAAGCTAGCTACTACCACTACTAGTTAGGTGATTGATATCAAGTACGCATGTACCGAATAATCAACGGGAGCCGGATTGGGGATTGTAGTATTTTGTGCAGTAAACGTGCCGTACGTGTTTTTGAACCGTTGGATGAAATGAACGGCGAAAAGCAAATTTAATGAAACCAAAATATTGGGACAACAACAAATGAAAAAACAGAAGAAAAAAAAACCAACGATTAAAAAAAAAAAAACTAATTGTTGTTTCATCTTTCTGATATAAGTTTTAAATTTCTTTGTTCATTCGTCCCTTTATTCTTTAAATAATATTTGTTTAAGTTTTCTTAAGATTTAGTTAGATATTTTGTGCTTTTGATGTTGTAGAATTGTACATAAATTTTTATCATATAAAAACAAACTAAATATTAGTATCCTATCCCATAATTATTGTAATATTTCTTTCTATGTATTATTCAATACGTAATTTGAGGAATTTCACGATTTAAAATTTTTATTGGTCCACGCTTATAATACGTAACGTTTATCATCATTAATGTTTCACGATATTTTCTCAAAAAATAACGTTTGATCATCCCGTAATACCGGTCAAACCTAAGATCGTCATGTATATCCGATCAAAATAGTATAATTTTTTTAGGACGGAGGGAGTAAAAATATAGATATCGATACGAGCAACAAAAAACTTAAAAGAAAACTACCAAGGGTAGTGTTTACTTAATTAAGCGACATATAATAATAAATTAAAATATTATTCTTTAGACAAAATATCTAACCAAATCTTAAGAAAATCTGAAAAAACATTAAAGAATAAAGAGACGAATGAACAAAGAAATTTAAAAATTATCTCAGGAAGATGAAACAACAATTAGATTTTTTTTAATTGTTGGTCCTTTTTTTTTAGACGATGATAAATGGCATACATTGGTTGGGAACGATTATACAAATAACATTATTTAACCGTTCATTTATGAGATGGACGGTCAAGATTTAAAAAAATTTCGAGTCTTTCGGGGTTCTTTTTCCCGGAAGGAATTTTTTTTTATACATTCGGGATTCTTTTTTTGCAGAAGGCTTTTTTTTATACATCCGAGATTTTTTTTTCCGGAAGGTATTTTTATATATATATCCAAGATTCTTTTTTCCAGAAGACATTTTTTTATATACATCCGGGATTCTTTTTATCGGATTGGAATGAGTTTGAATTTAATCCAACTGTTTATTTTTTAAAATAGACTACTGACTTTTATTAAATAATTAAAATTACGCAGATAACGTATATTATTTATCATCACCCTTATTCTATTGTGTTTTTCCATTTGCTGTGGTCCTCATATTTTGTTTCCATTGAATTTGCTTTCCGTCGTTGATTTCATCCAACCGTTCAAAAACACCTACAGCACAAAATTCTACAGCCGGGGATTGGCTCCATAATCAACTTTGGTGGACTTGTGTGTTAAAATAGAAGTTGAACTGTTGGTTTTAAGTCGATCGTAACCATACCTTTGTAGATGATCTTGTTTAATAATCTCTTGCACGTGTATGCATTAATATTCTTTTATTTATTTTTTTTCCTTTTGTTCTGTGTATTTCTTAATGGGCATACGTTTTAAATGAACAATTTAAGTGAAGAATATACCCGAAAAGGATTCATCTTCACTAAAAAGATGAGTACAAACTACCTAATCATTTATTGATGGATGGATAGAATGAGAAAGAAAAATGTCCAAAATACTTTAAATCTTTTCCAAGGAGCCCTTAGGCTAAAGATGATGCATGAGAGCAAGGAGTTTTACTGTTTGAAGTATTTTTTTATTTTTATTTTTATCACGAGGGTATCCGAGGCAGCTCGCGCGTATCTCGACTAATCCCCCGGATAATGTCAAGGCGCCTCCATCAGTATCGGGTAAAATTTTGACCGAAGTCAACGGACGTGACCAACTTGGATTTTGACATTAGTGGGATTCGAACCCAAGATTTTTAAGAAGAAAGTTGAATCGAACACCATTATATCAACCCAGGTTGGTTTGAAGTATATACTATTTTTAGATGTAGCCTAAGAAAAAAAACACCAGAAAACACAAAAATTTAGCCTTGAGGTCTTCTCACACATCAAAATAAATTCTTAAAGTTCTTCACACAAAAGTATACTATTTGTGGTTGAAAATAAGGTTCTTCAAAAATAGTAAATTTTTATTCATGAATTATGTTTGTAACAATCCGGCAAAAAAGTACTCCTTACGTTTTAAATTAAGTGAAACAAGTTGATCATACATGATTATTAAAAAATTCGGTTGAATTTGATATAAATGTCACTATTGTCTTTTGAGTGTGTGAGTGGGAGAGGAGGAGCGAGAAAAATGATAATAATAAGATGTGATATAAAATGAATAGTAATGATAGTTGAGTAAATTTAATTAATTTTTTTTATGATAATGTTTTTTTTAAGGGACAAATTTAAAAAATTGTTTTACTTGTTTTGGGACGAAGGGAGTATTTGTTATAGACTTGAAGATAAGGGAACTCCTAAACTTATAAAAGAGAATGATGCAAGAGGAGAAAGATATGTATTGCTGGTGATCTTCTCAAAGTGTTAAGTGTTTTGTATATCGCTCTAGGCGCAAATTACGTGTCATTTGCAAGTAGTAAATGATGAGTATCAAGTATAATCCCACAAGGATTTGTCTCTAATAATCGACTTCTATTGGTTCAAACAATCGTAAGCGAGTGTATTTCTATATAACGTTAAAGATAAACTAGATAAACGATAAATGAACGGATATGATATGTAATAGGAAGATAGGATCGTAATTTCGTTTTCATAGTGTATGATCACTTCGCCGTTCTAATCTATTTGTCGTTCAAGTATCTGGGTTTTAAGTCGGGTCATCCCAAGTCATACGTTATCCTCTCTCGAGGTCTAATATAAATCTCACCAAATGTTGTCTCTAACGCATCTCAACGTGACACGATGACGTCTAATGAGTCATTACGGATGATGATTTCCCTAAACAACCACATGGATCACGCGAGCGGTTTTTCAACCACGCATTTTATCCAATGTGAAAGTTGTCATGGACTAGATCGGATCTATCTTCTCGGATTCAAACACAGTCCTCAATCATACACTAGATGATCAAACTAGTGATGTATTAAGCCAACAACAATCACACAACCCATAACAATGAATGAACAACTAGAATATCACATTAAAATGATCATAGCACTAATCCAAGTACATCACGACCCTAACTGAGGAATTAACTCATGATTCGGATGGTAAAAAAAAAACATCAAACACTTTATGGACGTACAAGTTATCACCAAATTTATGAACAAATACAAAGATAAAAGGATAAACCAAGACGATCTGCACAGGATTTTTCGTCATCGATGACCTTGGATCTTAATTCACTCCCTCTTTTTTTTTTTTTTTCTTTTTTATGATTTGTCTTCACTTTGCTGTGAAATAATAATAGAAAGAGTCCCAAATCAAGCACCAAACATCCCAAAATTTAGTCAAAAATTAACAAAATCATCCTATGAGAGTTGAAAAGTATGCTTTTATATAACCGGGGAGGGGGGGGGGGGGATGTTGAAATGTCGAGTTGCCTTGTCGTGGCCCAATGTGGCTCGAATTCACTCGTCACCTCATTTTAACCCGTTTATGCTCGTTTGACCTCGTTTAATCTCGTTTGATTTCTGTTTTCGATGTTTTTTATAACAATTTACTCTCCTTGTAGAAACAAACCTAAAAATATATGAATGAACTCAATAAGAAGCATTTAACATAATTTAGATGCAAAATTCATCCCAAAACGTATATAAAATGAGAAGAAAATAAGGTCAGACATGTATTTTACACTCTAAATACCAAGCTTCCAAGGCCTCTTATTTATAGGCTCAAGGAAAAAAAAGGAGTTAAAAGGAGGCATTAAGTTCAAAGAAGTAAAGATTTAAGGGGTTACAAATAAAAGACAATATACATAAAGATGGGGCTACAAATAATAGACAATATACATAAAGCACCTACTTAAGATGAGATTTACTGGAATCTTGTTTATGATTTTGCATATCGCATCACAATATAGGTATACGTGTCGTCTATAAGTAATAAAGTGATGAGAGCATATTGTCCCACCAAGACTTAATATCTAACGATCGAAGTATCTATCCCTATTTGGGTTAAACAATAAAAAACGAGGGTGTCTTTATAACTAAGATATGACTAAACTAAGATAAATCACTAGAATGCTTAGGTAGAATGATAGAGAATACGGATTGAAGGTTAGGGTCATGATTTTCTTTTCCTAGTGTTTGAACATTCCAGTCACTCTAACCTAGTTGTGCTTAAGCGTTGGGGTTGTTAGTCGAGAATCTCTAAATTATACTCTAACCCTCTCAAAGTCTAGTGTAAATCTTATTAGATGTTACCTCAATCGTATCTCGTATTCAACTCGAGGTGTGAGTTGTCAAGGTTCAGGTCACGTCTATCCTCTCGAAATCGAAACAACCACAAATCATATATTTGATGATCAATCAAACGAAGCATTAAACTCAACAAGTAATGCACAACTCAAAACAAGATTGAACAACGAGATTGAAAGCATAAAAATGATCAAACCTCTATTCAAACCGTATCACGACCTTAATCGAGGGTTTAGCTCATGTTTAGGGGCACAAAACTAATCATCCAACACCTTGTGTTTATACAAACCATTATCAAATATAAGTCATAAAACACCAAGGAGAAAAGTAAATCAAAGATAATCTCTAGTAATTAACTTGATGATGACTACTCTTGATCCCTCCTTGATCTTATTCACCCTTCTTCCTTGATGATTTGTAGAGAACTCCCAGAACGAACACCAAACCATTACCTAAATGTGTGGATTGATGGATCCTCATTTGGGGGTGCAAAGGGGATTTTAAAGGAAAAGGAGGAAGCTCACTCCCGGGCATAGGTGGGTGGCGCCTAGGTGCCATAGTGTATGTCTTAGTTGAAGTGGTCACGCCCGGGCATGGGAGATGGCTCCATGCTCGTGTGTTGTCTCTTCATGTCCTCGATTCGCGTCATCTCTCTACTTGTTTCACGTTCGTTTGGACTCTGTTTTCTATTTTTTTTTTTTTTTTTTTTTTTGTCTCCTTTTGTTCTTCTCACACCTAGGAATACATAAGCACATCAAGATCACTAAAGCAAAGCAAATCATATCAAAAAATCAAAACATATGACACACGACGTAAAAAACCAAAGCAAAACATAATCATTAAGCATTTTCGCCCTAAGTAAATCCCAAGAGGTGAATAAGCACACACTAAA
Organism: Drosera spatulata; assembly: GCA_035668315.1. Lineage (NCBI taxonomy): Eukaryota > Viridiplantae > Streptophyta > Magnoliopsida > Caryophyllales > Droseraceae > Drosera > Drosera spatulata. The sequence goes on from JAOVYX010014769.1 coordinate 14,601, forward strand.
GAAAACATTGACAATAATATTTTAATTGTAATGAATAAGATGGGTTGTTGAAGATATGATATGGATCTTAGATTAAGATTTTTAATGTTTCATGAGAATATATTGATCTTGGAATATTTTAAATGTTAATATTTCTAGGAAACTTGGCTGGAAAAACTTTGAGAATGTTTTGGTGATTATTATATACGTTGCTTTTAGATATTTTCTTATTTAAAAGGAAAAACTTGAAAGTTAAGTAGGCTTATTTATCCTCCTAACGTGCTGGTTAGTTGGGACATATCTTGGTATTTAATTATTTGGGAAAATTAAAGGAAATATATGATTAGAGCAGGAAGAACAACCTGAGAAGATAGAATTCTGTGGGAAGTGATGAAATTCAAAGATCAATAATGTCTCATAGTTTCAGTACGTGATAATATTATTTCCTATGTTCATGACTGATCTCATATCTTTATTCCTATATTCATTTTATTTTGGTTCTTGATGTTTTCAGCTCTATTGATTGTTTTATCTCTAATCTTTCGTTGAATTAATCGATTTTACCGTTTATATTCTTGGGCATCCATAACGAGAACGTTTGATTGGATTGAAATATTTCTCTGTATATGGAGGTTTATCGATTCATTAATCCGAGCAATGACATATTTTTATAATTTTGGGAGATGTCACACATGAAAGTGAACATGGTTCGAGTTATATCCATAGTTTTTGGTAAAAGGCCTATGGGATGAGCCAATATGAAGTTGGTACCATATCTTGGTTAGTTGTTCGAATTAACGGATTTGATGGTTATTTTATATTATTCTGATATCCTTCATATTCTTTTAACCTTGGCTTGTTCTGATAAAACTTGATTGTGGATATCATTTTTGTTGTTTGCCTTCTTTGGCTCTCTCGACCATGATCTTCACTACTAGGCTTGCATTCTCTTCTACTTTGTTTTTGTCCATTGTTCTTTAGATTTTATGAGGGTAACCCATATGATATTAAAGATGATCAAATATGCATTAAATGCTGAATGGATCTAATTAAGAAATTTTGAAGAGGTTTAGATTCATGTATGTGGTTTCCCCCTATCGACTGTGATGTATTTAAGTTATACGATTCAATCTGCTAAGCTTGTCAAGTGGAGTTGCATGAATGGTAAGTCTCTCTCATCCTAACCTTGAGGCCAAGGGTTCGATATGCAACATCACCCTGTTTTATAGGGGTGTCAATGTACTAAGTTTGATCATAATTTATTGATTATAGTAACTTACGTCAATTATGCTTTGTGATATTATACTAGCTAAATTCTCTTTGTTTTTACTCTTAAACTTAGAAACATATAGTATTATTTCCCATGACCCAACATAAATGTTAACATTTTGACTATGCATATTTTATTGGTGTAAAATTTGATTTGTGTTGTTGGATGATCGAATATCATTTTTCATAAAATTATTGAGAAACACTAATATTTTCTTTCGTTCCACAAAAGTTACAATGATTTTGATTTTTGTTATTATTCAACACATATTTTAAGAAGTTTCGTTTTGTTATTAAACGATGTAAAAGCGTTCCGTAAAACATATTAGATTAAACTACACGATATAAACTATTAGTATCACACGAAAAAATTATAAAAAAATATAATTTAATTGTCTCGTAAGGCAGGTCAAAGTTGACCTCGATAAATACATACGCTCAAACTGTTGCAACATTTGTGCGTCGAAGGGAGTAATAGTTTATGTGACTTTTAATGATCATAAATACAAAGATCATAATTGTCATAAGATTATGATCATGAAATAAATGAGGAATTTACATTGAAGGAGAATTGGAAGAATAATAAATATAGATATTTACATAAAGGATATCCAAATTTTCACACATAAGATGTTTTCATAATTATCTTCCTACCTAAATTCCCCAAATATTTACAGAAGATCCAGGACACGATAGAAAAATCTCATATTCTCCACTTCCACCACTTCAGCGTTTCGGATCTTGATCATCGTCAGACAGATGAAGCCGGCATTTGAAGCCGCTGCATGCATGCTAAGAGGATGGGGGATGCCCAACGTTCCCTAGTTAGTTTAGTTCACCCGTGACGATGACTCAAGAATATTGGCTAGAATTTGGTCTTGATGACTTCCCCTCGACTCTCGATAAGGATTTTCAAAAAGGGACATTACGTTCGACCTTCCTTACGATAGTTTGAGCAAAGGGAGATTATAATAATCGCCGAGCTCGATCTCCAAGCACTTTCAGTAAGGCATGGCAAAAGACTTGATAGTTCGTAAACCAAGTACAATGTTCATCTTTGGTTGCATTCCATTTATTCATATGTTCCACAGGGTAAATCCCCGATTCGCTTAAGTGCTTTGTTAGGCTCGTGTTATGATGATTCTCACATAGCGTTGTTCTTACGTGTTTAGTAAATGTCCATTTCTATACGTAAGATCCTCGTATCACTTCTATCCATTTAAGTTATTTTTTCACGACGAATGTGCGTTACGCTGACCAAGGATGGGGGTCCCGCTGGTACGAGTGCGAGGGCAGCGCCCTCGTGGAAGAAATTTTTATTTATTTATTTATTTATTTATTTATATATAAAAATGTATATTTTGACGTATGATGCTCCGGGGCACTCTATCCTCAAGACAGAGCCCTCAACAGTTCCTCGTGGTTTTCAGAATTTCATATTCATCTCAGAATCCAACATATTCAAAGCGATTGAAAGCTCACAATCTCATATTCATTTCAGAATCCCAACAATTGTTCCTCATGATTTTTATACTGGAATCAAGGTGAGTTCAATCTTCAACACTTTTCTAAGATCTGTTACTTGTGTATACCAAATGGATGGAATCATGTTTGAAATCAATTATGACTAAACGATCATATTCCATCATAAGCAAGGTCTCAACATACACGAACAGAATCTAGTTCAGGACCGAAAGTAAACGTTTCGTACGGATTAGATTACCTCGAATGTTTGTCTTCCTTGCTGTGTTCCTTATCCTCTGCTCCCTGTTGTCCCCGCTGTTGCTGACCGTCGTCAACCAGCATGCCAAGTCTCCTACTCCGTCGTTGCTATGCCGTTGTATCTGAAGATGATGATGATAATGGTGCGAGGATGATGGAAGTGTGGCTGGGTGCTGGTGGTCGGGTGATGTAGAGTTGGGAGATGGGGGATGGAAGGGAGGAGATGGAAAATGGGGAGATGAGAGATGGGAGATGGGGAGGTAAGAGAGATGGCGAGCATTGATGAGCTGGTGGGGCCCGCGTGGATAGATTTTCAAAGCGCGTGGGCTGGTGTACAGGGATTCGGTGAAAAAGAATGAGCTGGTGGGGTCCGTGTGGACGGATTTTCAAACCGCGTGGAAAAAGGGGTGAGTTGGTGGGGCCCGTGTGAACGGATTTTCAAACCGCGTGGAAAAAGGGGTGAGCTGGTGGGGCCCGCGTGCACAAATTTGTTTCATAACGTTACGTTATATATGTGTATTATAACGTTACATTATAACGTCGCACGTACGTTATATTTAACGCGTGTATTTATTAAACACATACGTTACACCAATATAACGTTACGTATTCGTTATATCGTTCGTATGCTTAAATAGCGTTATATATATATATTTGTATATTTAATATCAAAATTTCGGGCTATTACATCATCGATCCTCGACCTTTCGATCTTGAAATTGTTTTTTGTGTAAACAATTTTAACTATAGATCATTGACGTAATTTTATTGCAATATTATGATAAAAAAAGTTAAATATAAACGAAACATTAAACTACATCTACTTTGAAATGTTTTACTACTAAAATACAAGTAAAAATGAGAGCATTAGAGCAAATCCAACTATAAGCCATATGTGATATTATATTTATAATTTGAAATCAAATTATAAGAGCTGAGATTCAATCATGAGCCAAATCTGATGCTAAAATAGAATTAAACTAAACTGAATCTATATTTGACACCAAAGATAGGTATAGTTTTCCTTCACACATTATTAATAATGTCTATTTTCTTGAATTTTCTCACTTCAAAAAAAAATTTAAGGCTGAATATTTACTTACAAAATATAATAAATAAATATAAATATATTTTAAAAATTAATTGAATGTAAGGATAAAAAACAGTTTCGATATAATTTTGCAAATTTTAGTTAAAGTCTTTAAAAAAATTAAAAAAAAACTTATCAACCCATACAAGTCGGGAAAATAATTCCTTTCCACTATAACTTTCAATTACTCAAACCCATAAAAAAAGCAAAGGCGTACTGAAGACGAAGCATCTCTCATTCCAAATGGAAATTCATATCCAACTCAAATCGTCTATCAATCCAAATCAACTCTTGAATTCAATTCAACTCAATAATCGCAAATGACGCTATATTTTCAATAACAAATTCAAACGAAAAAAAGTGAAATTGATAACTTAGGATTTTGCTGTTCGAATTTTGGATAGAAAACTGAAATCAATTGATAAGAACATGAATACATGGATAAAATTCAAATCAAATGATTTCAAATTACATTTATTAGATTTGGTAACCTAAAGACAAATTCAGAGCGCCTTCTTGACCTATTCAGTGCGACTTGAAACCAATAGAAATCAATAGAACATTGACAAACTAAAAACAACATGTTTTTTTTTGTTTACGTGATCAAAGTATTCGGGCATACTGTTTACATAACATAGACGTACTGTTTCATTCAAATAGGGTGTCATGGTTATTCAAATAATATGTCTATTATTTTTTAAAAAACACAAAACTAAACATTGCCAACAGTGCACTGTTAGCAATTAGTGTCCCGGAAGTCCCAACAAGTACGGAATTATTCAGATCTCCTGTTTTATTGTACTGACGCACTGTTTGAGATTGTGAAATACTAGTAATATTCAGACGTCCTGTTTCTATAAACTGACGTATCGTTTCATTTCGACAATCTCAAAACACAATCGAAGCATGAGAATCCAATACCATTCCACTAACTCAACAATTTGTTCAAAATCGAAATCAGAGTGATTAGAAACGATAAAGATATATCACCAAATCTACAAATAAAAATTATCTTATCATCCATTGTAAAACCAATTGAAAATCAATCGATGATGACGTTGATGATTACGAACAAAGACCTTTGTTGATGACGATGATTTTTTTCGACCTGGATTGAAGAATTTGTTGAAAGAGCTTCGTTTTGTTGATCGAGAATAAAAAAGAAGACAGTAATCAAAAAAACGCGCGTTGGTTTCTTGAAATTTTGAAATTGTGTGAATAAGGGATTTTTATTCCGTGTTATATTATATGGGGAATATTTTATAAAACCTGTATCCTAAGATAATTTTCTGAAAAGTTTATGTAATGTTAGATATTTTGATGAGAAGTACATATAAGTAAGATCGATATCTAGATTATGTTACATATATCAACAAGTACAAGTTCGAGGGTAAATTTGTTCAAGATACAATCTTTTAGGTATAAAATAGAATCAAATATTGAAATATTAACTTTATAATTGACACTAAAAATACTTTTTAATGTCATATTATAATATTAACTATTCTCTCCGTCCCACAGTACATAATGTTAACGTGATATTCTTTTCGTGATTATAACAGGGTGACTTAAATTAAAATACCCCAAATATCTTTACCTTATACTTTACTCCCTCTTGAGTTTAAACACACATTTTCATACCCTATTTAAATTATCCTAACACTTCACTCCCCCAATCATGTAAAATATTCTAATACTCCCTATTATCACATCATCAATCTCTCCCTTAATCATTCTCCCTCTAATGTTCTGATACCGTAACTAATCCCACGACTCCATACTCAAACTCAACCCACATCGTACTCAACAAAAAATTAGCTCCATGTTCTCCAAAATCATAAAGATATCTGTTTTGAAAATCATGAATTTCTTACCAAAAATCTCTCAATAGCTACCATAAACGTTTTTTTTTTGTGTTAATTCGTTAAATATCAAGCCACATCGCTTCGAATTGAGCTAATTATGTTATTAAATCTTTTTTTTTTTTGTCAATAATTCAAGTTTTGATTGTCAATTTTGTGGATTTACGCGTGCATGCTCGAGTATTATATGTAATTTATCTACTCTTGTTTGGTTCTATTTCCAGACAAGATGAAGAGAGGCTAAATGTAGAAAACGAAGGGCGCCATAACTTCGGATGTCAGTTAGCGAGGTCGAAGAGAATGAAGAATAAGAAAGATGATGTTCTTAATAACAAGTGATCTGAGAAGAAAGCTCGCAAAACGACAAGGAAACTACTTTGAGGGATGTGCTATTGCTTTATTCGGGATGAGCATTCTGTTGTGAAGGAGAAAATGAAAGAAGCTGTCATTGCTTTGAAGAACAAAGGGGGGAAAGATTAGTATTGTTGTGGCCTCGTCATTTGGCTACAGTTGGTTCCAAGGGTTTTGTATTTTGAAAACAATGTCTTATGTTTTGTATTTTGGAAACAATGTCTTGTGTTTATTTGTAAGCAAACCTCGTCATGTTTTCAACTACATATAACAATCTGTATACTGTAGGTTGTAATTTTTGTATTATTGATTTTAATTTAACATCGTCATATTTTTCACTTCAGGTAACAATCTTCATACTGTAGATTGTAACTTCAATACTACTGATTTTAATTTTTGCACTGCAGGTTGTATCATGTCTAATGTAGTTCAATTACGATTTTTTTTGTCAATGTACTTGTCTAATCCGCTCAAATATAAAAGTAGTTTGTTATGCTTCAAGATATAGCACTTACATGATTTTAAATTTGATATGATCAACCATGACTTAATTCACTTATAATCTCATTGTATGGACATAATCTCATTACTAGTGATTAGGTGATTGAAAAATGATTTGATGAATGGTCTCATGTTATTGCTTTACATGGTCTTATATGATCTTAGAACATGTTATTGCTCTTTACTAATGATTAGGTGATTGAAATATGAATTGATGAATGATCTCATGTTATTATTTTATATCGTTTCATATTGTTTTTCACTATATATAACAATCTACATACTGTGGGTTGTAACTTGTGTACTACTAGTTTTTATTTAACCTCGTCATATTTTTCACTTCAGATAACAATCTTCATAATGTAGATTGTAACTTCTATGCTACTGATTTTAATTTTTGCACTACAGATTATATCATATGTAATATAGTTCAATTATGATTTTTCTTATCAATATACTTGTCTAATCCACTCAAATATAAAAGTAATTTTTTATGCTTCAAGATATAGCACTTACATGATTTTAAACTTCATATGATCAAACATGACCTAATTCACTTATAATCGCATTGTAATGACATAATCTCATTACTAGTGATTAGGTGATTGAAATATGATTTGATGAATGATCTCATGTTATTATTTTACGTACATGGTCTCTTATGATCTGACATTTTATTGCTCTTTACTAAGGATTAGGTGATTGAAAAATGATTTTTACATTATCACATGTTATTGCCTTACATGGTGTCATTTAATACAATATTACTCAATTGTTATTTAACAGTATAAATCTTACAACCTATATCTAAATTTTAACACCCTGTTATATATAATTCTATGGACTATAATTTGATGTACAAGTATTGTATCATTGTGACATTATCTACATTGTCTCATTTTATGTTGATAAATTTATACTGAATCCTTGTGAATACTTAATTTTTAACATATTTTACATATAATTTTTGACAGTTCGTAATAAAAAATTTACAGTACAAAACTTTCAACTTACAATATAAAAACCTCAAGCTTTAGTACTGCGGAAGATACTACGTTGCTGCTGGAGTAAACCATGCGCCGTATAATTTTTTTCAAGTTACAGTACAAATACTCTAAGTATTCGTACAAATTTTGAAACTTATTAATACCGAAGCTAAATCATAGATGATCTTATACATTTAACAAATCTCAAATACATAAAGCCTTAAACATAACAAGTCTCAAACAAAAGAAGTCTAAAACATAACAAGTCTTAAACAAAGAAAGTCTCGACGTATCCTCATCATTTTTCTCTAATTAATGGGATTTTGGCATGATCTCATGTTATGGTCAAAACGCTTATAACGTCCATATTTAATCTGTAATATCTTGAAAAATTGATATTAAAAGTTTAAAATGTATTAATGAATGAGCGTATAATATTACATTAAACGAAACATTATATATATTAACGAATGAATAAACTACAACGTTAAACGTAACGTTATATAATCGATAACGTACGAATAAAAATAACAAATGCATAACGTTATAACGGAACGTTACGAACCTACAAATAATATAACAAATACGTATCGTTAAACATAACGTTATAACGTATGTATTTAATAAACGTATGTGTTAAACATAATAAACGTATAACGTTATGACGTAATATAACGATATAATAAACGTATTTAGGCTAATAAATTACGGTCCTGAAAACATTCGAGATTTTCAGCAAAACAAACTTCATTAAGTCAGTAATAATTTTGCCTATTTACGGGCATACCTTTCGACGAAATATTAAGATGAAACGTGGATAAAAATAGACTGACAAAAATCAAACGAGGGAGCGCGGATAAATAAACCACTCCACCGTAATTTCCCTCCAATCTCCCTCCATTTCCTCTGTAAACACGACTTCGACGTCGCAAATCCATACTTTCCTCGCGCACGTCATCCTCCGCCCTCCAAGGATACCGCTACCATCGCTTCATCATCCATCACGACTCTCACCTACATCGAACCATCACCAAAGCCTCACACACGCGTATCAGGAGAATCATCACCACCTCACACATCTCCCTACGCATCATCTCCTTCTCCTTCACTCTTCAAACACCAATCCCGCTGCCAAGCTCATCAACCTCATCCACCAGCCACCAAACATCACCAAGCGGCCACAGTCGCGATCGTCTTCCCGCATCTCCACCATCAAATACAACCATTGTGCGACCATCATCATCTTGGAGCAGTCACAACAGCAAGAGTGAGGGAAACACAGCGGGAAATGACGAGAAGGTTGACGTATAAGGAAAAGGAGGACAGCGGGCGGAGTTCACATCGAGGAGACGAACATTCAAGGTAACCTAATCCGACACGAGACGTTTTGTCTTCGTTCATGAGCTCGATTCTATTCGTGAGTGTTTGAGACCTTGTTTGTGCTGAGAGATGATCTAGTAGTTCATGTTTCATGTGTTGGTGGAGTTATAGGAAGAATTCGAGCTGATGGGGGTGAAATGCTTGTGTTTCAGCATTTCAGGCCCGTCACACCCGCGACTGATCTGGGTCGCGACCGCGACAGATCTGGGTCGCGACCGCGACACATTCAAATTCCTGAGTTTGAACAGTCGCGTCCGCGATGGGGTTCTGTCCTGAGGACAGAACGTCCCGGTGCGTCAAACGTTATATTTTTTGTCGTGAGCGTAGCGCACATTCGTCGTGAAGGATTAACCTAAACGCGTATATATGATACATGAATCTTGCGTATAGAAATGGATATTAAATATGCATGTATGACTATACGACACCTCTACCCCCGCCGCGACAGGTACAAAATAAACTACTAAGATAATAACAACTCAAATCATGCACTACTACGTGTTACAAATAAACGATATGCTCGAATATACAGATACAAGGTAATATAGAATGCATGAATAACGCTAAATGAAATCATCATAACGTATGGCTAAGATAATAACAACTCAAATCATGCACTACTACGTGTTACAAATAAACAATATGCTCGAATATACAGATACAAGGTAATGTAGAATGCATGAATAACGCTAAATGAAATCATCATAACGTATGGCTAAGGAAGCATTGAAACGAGTTAAGATTTATACTACGGGACATACAAATAAATGAAATACAAACCAACGATGAATACCTAATCAAAAATAAAGACTGAACACCGTACATGGTTTATGAACTGTCAAGTCTTCTGTCATATTTTCTTGAAAGTGTTTTGGAGATTGAGCTCGGCACTGTTTATTTTTCTAAAAAGTTTAAATGTTTTACTGGTACTCATCGATTCGTCATAGTCGGGGAAGTATCCTGTAAATGTGAGGCACATACTCTAGGTTACTCTATTTCGTACTTACGGATTATGTATTCCATTCGCAGGTGAGTTACCAGATGATCAGTGAAGACTGTAGTTGCATTTCATTATTTTGGGAATGATATAACGAAACTATGATCATTTTGGATATGTAATATATATGATGTACTAATCATGCCACAAACTGTGTAACTTAATGGTTTTCGCCCTATGATTGTAAACTGAATTCATAACAGCTAAACAGAATGAATTGAAACATTATAAGTAGTTTTTTTGACTTTCTATGCCTTTAAACCCGTTTGGTTTATTTAATCTTGACATGAACCAGATTCGTGAAGGCATACGTGTCACATGACGTGGATCTCGGGACGTTACATAATCCGAAGTATCTCAACCTGTGAAGGTATTCGTCTTGTACTCCGACGATCAGGTTGTGCTTGAACATCGGATGGTCATCATACATACAAAAGACAACTAACTCCGTATCAATTGGTTGAGAGCTTCCACGGAACGACATGTCTTGCATGTAGGACAACAAACGAAATGAACTCGTGTCAGTATACAACATTTCAATTGTGACAAACACAAGGCATTCATTCCAAGACAATAAATTCGAATGTCCAACAAAAATGTATTCATGAACCGATATTTTCACTTCTGTACGAAAATATGCACAAATCATACCTAGATTTCATACTAGCTTGGTTGACAAGTACTTGGGATCAAATCCAGCTCGAGTCCGGGGCAAAGCTGATAGAGTTGGTTATAAAGTAGGCGATGCAAGCACAAAACCAAAATGGAGACAGACTCAACATCAATGTAGATAAGAATAGCTCATTTTGGAGAATTCCAAATTTTTACAAACCATTACTTGTAACCAATCTAACTTAACAAAGTATTGTAAATAACCTGGAATGTATGGCCACGAAACTTTTCCACAAACAAAGCTTTCGTCACACCTCATATATCTCTTCCATTTGCTTCAAATCCACTTGCAGCGCTTTCCTTTACCTCTTCAAACTTCAAATGAAGCTTGTTGAATTCTTTTTCCCCGCTGGCTGACGATTAACTCAAATTATCTAACTCATCATAAATCTCTACTAGATATGGAATGAACAATGACAAAAAATTTCCAAGCACAGAAGAGAACTCCATAACTTCATATGACTTTCTATATAATCCTTGAATTATAGGATTTTGTTCCTTCCATCATTTGGCATTTGTTAATGAGATAAATCCTCACTTGTAGCAAAATGAAATCGTAATATTTTATCACTTGATTAGAAATTGTGATAATATAGACTCTAGGGGATGAAAATAAAATTGTCTAACTACTTATTAACTAGCCAAAGAGTAGTTACGACAAGACTCCTCTTACTCATAATCACCTTAGTAAGGAATTTACCATTGAAATAGAGAGTTGATGCAGGATTGACAACCAAACAAGAAAATATTGTAAGATTCTAGAGGATAGTTTTGAGTATTGATCAGACATTCCTATCGAGGATAGCGGATTGCAAGAACAATTAGCTACCATAGAAATTGTAATGTTTCATGGAAAAGCCACCAATAGAGTAGGAAACAAACTGGGATAGAGGAATTAAAAGAACTTGTACTTCTACATTTTTTTTTTCTTTTTCTGTATAGTTGATTGCAAATGTGATAATCCATCATATATAATCGAACCGCCACACCTCATTGCATATCGAGTTGGATTTTATACAACAAAGACAAACATTCAGATTTGCAATCATTCATCGCACACATAATCTTCAATTCAAGATTTGCAACCTCTACTAACAGTTCTTGCTTAGTTGCTTTTCAGATTAGCTTTGTTGTTCTACCATTTTATTGAACAGATGCAACTTCAGTAGATGCGATATATTATTGGCACATGTTTGGCAATTGAAATATGTGCAAGGGAGGGACTGGGAGAATGGAACCATTCTATCATAATCAACCATTCTATCAACAGCAATCTTAGTTATCTCAACATGTTCCAAAGCAACTGAGAAAGGAAGAAGCAAGGGTTTGCGCATACCAAGAAATCTCATACTCCTACACGAGAGCATTTTCCTGACCTCAGTACTGCAAACAGAGAGGTTTACCAATAGGAAATCCATCGGAAGCTGCCAGCGCGTACACTGGTGGTCGACAGGCGAAAACAACGAATACGACCACCAACAGATTATATGACAACAAGAGAGAGCACGGTTGTTTTAAAGCCATGTACTTGAAAGGACGACTGACCAGCCACCAGCGTGCTCTCTCTCATTGTCAGAAAATCTATGGACGGAACCTGCATTGGAACCCTGCAGCATATGGAATAAACTCTGAGGATCTTCTCCAGGAATCATTTACTCAAAAGCATTCTCCATATTCATGCTAATACAATAACTAGCAAACAGATCTTTAACACAACTCGGCATAAAATGAAACAAGAAAAAATCAGAAACAAGCAGTGTGGCCTTGACAGCATCATCTATGTTCATAACGAGCATTCTGCAACATCCACAACTGTCAAAGCACCTTAAACTTACTGTACATAATGCCAACCGTGCATGCATTTTTTATCCTTCAAATAGGCATTTAAACTTACACCCAAATGAATCAAAGTAAAAACAGGAAGAAGAAAAAAAAAACCTTTATGCATGAAGACCACATCAAGCATGTCACAATGATGAAGAAACAAAAACAAACAAGAATTTCCATGAGATACATTCATAGATGTAGATTATCCGCTCTCGAGCTAACCCAAAAAAATGGAATCTAAGATTAAGAAAAACCAGGGATCTTGAGTATCCTAGGACAATGAGAAGGGTTCACATATATTTTAAGGCTTTACAGATTCAAATAGAGAGTTGGTACAATGGTCTTAAGGTTTGTCTAATCAATCCTGAATAGTTTGGATGATAATGGTTTTAAGAGTCTAGTTGATTATTCGATTCACACTTGCGGGTACATAAATAAATTTGAAACAGAAGCAAATCGATTTAAATTTAGGACCCAACTTAATCTACTCCCTCTTTACACCATCAACTAAACGGTTTATTGGTGTCGATCTACCAACACCATTTCAATCATAGTATTGTAGGCTATGATCTTTACTTTAGCCCTAAAAGCTACACACTAGATGATATATTAGCTCAAAACTTGTACAAGTATGACAGGCACACAACTACAATAGATATTGCCTTCATATATGCTAGAAATCAAACACAACTCATCAACTTTACCAGTACCAAAGGCTCTTATCTAGAATGGGATCCGAGAGAGGAAGATGTACACATATATTCATCTCACATACCAAGACTTTTACCGTAAAAATTGAATATACTATAATCAAGATAACCTTGATATAATTCATGGGTCACACTAGTCCTCTAGAAATTAAGGAGAGCAGTTATCAAACAGACATCAACCTCGATGAAGATTTCAACCATAATGCTTATGAACAAGAGATGCGTTTGCAAGCAGTTGGTTATGATGTATAGGTTTTTTCCCTTTGTATAGGGCTTCTTGTATGACCTGCTGCACTATCCTTGTATAGGTTATCTTGGTTTTTTGGTATAGCATCTGTCAAGCCAGCATTGCTCGGAAACGGTTGACAGCAATCAGGTGATGCTCTATATGGTTGATATAGTCCATCTCCTGATATGCTACGTTGTTTGTATGGTGTTGATTACTAATTAAATAATCGGAACAAGAGACGTGTTTGTCCTAACTCTTGGGCATGTTGGTGACTAGTTGAACCAACAATGTACACATTCCTCTACGCGAGATTAAAGGAATCTAGATGAAGTGATAAGATGCTACAATTTCTATAGGTAGTGCGTTGACTGCGTTCAGCTGAGTGGCACGAAGCCAAAAGGTAATTAAAAGGATGAAGATCTCACACCTTTATGCTAGAAGTTTATCTGGGTACATACTCTATATGTATAAATAGTTTAGATGATTTGCATTCATCGAAGATTAATTAGCTCGAGTCATCATTTTCAATGAAGTCCCTATGATTCATTTCACAATGTTTTATTGTAATTCATTTCATTACTATGCATCATAACCTATTTGGGCATAACAAAGTTCAGAGATATGTCCATGATACAACCAAGGGTAGTACCGTAGTGAGCCAACGTTGGATAGGAAACCAACTTCCTATGAAAAGATGTGAATGTAGCAGACATCCTTATGAACACATATGACATACATCCTCTAAAAGATGAACGGATATAGACATACATCCTTTTAAAAGATCACCGGATGTAGTCAACATCTTCTAAAAAGATTAACGGATGTTCATCTGAAAAGATTGACCGATGTAGAATATAATTAACAATATCACATGCATAATCATGATCTAAGCTCTTTTTTCGATCGATATTCAATATATTGAAATCATATATTCAACACTTAAGTATTGTTTCGAATTCATTCATTCTCATTACACCTATTTACATGGAAACAGTCATCATACCAATTCATAGATTCAAGATCTTAGTTCTTTTTCCAAGATTCGAAAATATTGAAAACATAGACTCACTACTGATGTACACGTTTCAGATTCATTCCCAGTCATTAATTATAACTATTTACATGGAATTATGCAAATGGATATCATGTTTGTATGAAAAATTTACCGAATAACTACATACATATATATAATCGTACTACTGATCTAGAAAACCTATAAATCAACAATCTTAGTCCGTTGCTTCCGAATACAATCAAAGCGATAATAATGATCTATTAATCCACTGATAAAGATATCCAAAGCGGAAAGAAAGATACAATATCAGTTAAACGTTAATCTTGTTATAATGTGAGGAAACAATAAGATCTATGAAGCAAAATCGCCATAAATGCAGATCTGCAACACCAGTACAAGAAAAACCCTAACAAGCTCCCAAAAACTGATGACGGCCGACACCCATCTCAAAATTAACCAGCATACCACACCACCCGTTAACAAACAAAATAACAAAATGATAAAAAAAAAATTGAAACAAATTCATCTCAAAATCAATAACCAATTTTGCACAAAAAGGAAAACAACCAAAAGCCAGTAGCACAAAAAAAGAGGAATAATTTAAAGGAAAAAAAAAAAAGACGAGTACGCTGCAGCCAGCGACACACGAAGAGCAAGCAAAAAGATACCGTAAGGGTATAATAGCAAATAGAAAACCAAAAAAGCACCTTGGAATGAAGGTACAGAGACATCCCATGATCTATTTTTCTGTGGTTTCGTGGAAGAGAGAGGATCCAGGTCGAGGAGGAAAGGGCTAAAGATGATGCGAAGATTGTGGAAGAAATGTAGGAGCAAAATATTCTATATAAAATTAATTTGGATTGGTTCGAAGGTTTTGAATTCCACTATCACTAATCTTAAAATTCAGATTTAATCACATTAGTTGATTTTAATTAAAAATTTACCTGATATTGATAAAGACATCTTATCAATGTCCGAAAAATTAATCGCAAATTGATCAGGACATCCTCATCAAAAATAAAAATAAATACATACAATACAGAATAAATGATCTGTGACACTCTACTACGATGTTGATTGACCGTTAACAATAGTAAACTCTTTTTCCTTTTTTTGTTAAAAGTAAAATCTAAATTTAAACTTTTTTTGTCCCATCAAAATTGAGTTTCGTTTTTACATCAAATATTTTATATCAAAACTATGTTTGAACATCTCCATATATAAAAATATATTTCTTTCGTCCTATAATTTTTATAACGATTTGAACCAAATCGATTTTTTATTTCTGTTGAATTTAATATATTTTGATTAGTATATTGTGGTTTTTGACGATGATGATGAGTAATGAAAGAATGAAAGAAAATAAAAGAAAATCCTTATCGAGAGTTAAGTGAAAGTCATCAAGACCAAATTCTAGCCAATCTTCTTGAGTCATCGTCATGGGTGAACTGAACTACCTAGGGAGCGTTGGGCATCCCCCATCCTCTTAGCATGCATGCAGCGGCTTCAAATGCCGGACATGGCGCGGCCACTGGTTACTCCCTGCAGGGAGGCCTAAACCTATCCCAACGAGGAGCGAATAGAGCCCGTTGGAAGC